>VWYO01007742.1:0-17796 GCA_013400275.1 Rhadina sibilatrix
GTGTCCTGCAGTGGGGTTAAATGGAGGTTGGATCCAGCGCCTGTGGTCCAGGTGCTTTTCTAATCTCGATTTTTGGCATCTGAATTTTCAAGTCACCACTTGTGGCCACCATGATGTTGTGCGCCTGTGTGACCTCACAAATTGATAAATATTCTCTCATATCATGATCATTATTTTAATTCACAGAAGTCTACGGTCATAATTTCACATAGAAATTATTTCTGTAGTTCAACGAGGGCAATAATTTTTCAGTCTGTACCAAGACCACTTAGATCAGTTGGATGTGGTTTCCATTCAAGAAATATATTTTTATGCAACTGGCTGTGCTAAAAAATTATCTGTTTGAATGTTTCTGGTATGATTGGCCTATTATTTACTGGCTTTTCATCTTTTCCCTTGGTGATAGGTTGTCATTTTCAGTGTCTTGGCTTCAGTTATTTGACTCTGCCCTTCCTGAGCTTGGACACTGACTTGTCCCCCGGAGCAGGAGGGACCTAGTCAGGTCCAGTGCTTCTTCCTGTGGCTTCTGACAAAGGTAAAATCCAAATGTAAGTGACTGAAGCACAGTGTTGCTTCCTCAGCAGCTGCTCAGTCATGGTGGTCCCAGAGATGTAAAATAAAAAGCACAGAAGCAAACCCAAATATTTGTGTGTTCTTTACTAAAAAGTTCTGTATAAGATCAGTATACTAAAAACCGAAGCATAGGAGATGGCTACAGAAATACAGGCTTGTTATCATGTAGCAGGAAATAGCATGTCCAGTTTTCTTTCTGATTTTACTCATGTAATAAAGCAAAGGCCTGTGTTAAGCCTGGGTTTTAGCACTGCTGTTAGAATTATGCAAGGGTTTAGGACAGTACCTGATAGCAGGAGATTAATTTCTCAAGAGCAACACCACTTTGCCAACTTTGCTGAGATTTATCCAAGATCTGCAATATTTTCAAGAAATGAAAGCATGTTCCTTTTGCACCATTACAAGGAATTTCAACACTTGCAGTAGTAGCATTGGAAGTTGTTGGAGGTGCTTCAGAACTGCAAACTTCTCTCTGTAGTGTTTTACAGCTAATTTTTTGTTTTGTTTTAGTGATGTCTGTTTGTATTTATAAGCTTTTTCCCCCTCCACAGCTTTGTTGGATATCGCTCAGTTAAAAAGATTAACAAGAGCAGAAAATGCTAAACCACTCCTGCAAGTGATGGTGGTAGGATATCACAGAACTCTGCCTCCAATTCACAGTTTGTTTTTTAATTATATATGTTTGCAGTGCATCACATAACTCAGGTGTTCAGTGGTAACTTAGAAAAATGTAGAAATACAGTGCGGCTGTGGATGCTTTGGCTGGCTCCCGTATCCGTGTGGCAGAGCAGCTGGGATTATTTGGATTACTCCGTGATAACAGGACAGGATTTTACGGAGCGGTCCACGCCACAAGAGGGAGCAGGCAGACGCCTGTAAGAAATGCTGCCAAACCCAGAGCAGCGCCAGGGACACTTCGCTAGTACCGAAGGAAGAGAGAAAGACTCGGATTAGTTTGCTACGATTTTACCAACGCATCGCTGACATGAGGTAATATGTGAATCTCCCATTCTCATCACAAGTTTGCTAAAACTCAGCTTGTTTAGTAAACTGCAGATACAGAGTTAGTGGGAGGGCAGGAGGGTTAAAAGCCAAACCTGAGGGTTTCCCACCGTGCAGAGAAACTGAGCCTCAGTAATGGAGCAGGGACTTGTCTGCCCCGTGTGAAAAGCCCTCTGTGCCCGTCTGCAGAGCAGCTTGGTCATGTTACTCGGAAGAGCCCCACTTTCAGGGGGGAAAAAAAAAAAAATCACATTTCCCTTCTCATCTGGGCTCATTAGATTCCCCCTGGCCCTCCCCAGCAGCAGCCCAGAGGAAGCAGGTCCCAGAGCCTTGCCCTGTTCCAGGCAGCTCTGCAGGAGCTGCAGGCAGGCACAGCCCCCAAAGCAAATCCCATTCTGCACAAACCACCCTGTGCTTCCCCCTCTCCTCTGATTCTCCTGCCAGTAAATCTGACTGGGGCACTTCTGTGCATCTCCGGCCCCTCAGAGGTGGGGTAGAGTTTTGTTTCTCTCATTGCAGAGTGCTTTGCATACCACAAAATTGTTTAAATGGATACTTTATGGAAGGAGCATTTCTCTCTGTTAAAAACACAAATGTGAAATAGAGCCTGCCTTTTAGCAATGCCTGCCAGCAGTTCTGCAATGCAAAAGGGTGAATTTTTGTTATTTTGGGTATATAATACTGAGAATATTGAAAATCTTGCTGAACTGCAAAAGAATTGTCTCATTTTAGCAAAATACATATTTACTGTCATCTACTTAGCAAAAAATGCATGCTCACCTTATATCTCATTATGTGCATATGACTCAGTAATGGTATAATTTATATAGCAGTAAAAACCATATAATTACTTCCCATCTAAGTATTAATTATAATTGTGTCAATCTTTGGAGTGTTAAATGATGATTACAGTTGAAAATTATTCAGTACTTACAGAAAATCCAAGTGTGATTTTAATAACTTGGATGCTGCTTCCTTTTAACCACCATTATATATTTACTATACTCAGCTTTACATATCCTTTAGTGGGGATAGAAAATGAAGTCCATTTTCTCAGTGTAAAAAAAAATTTTTTTTTTCTGTATTTTTTGGAAAATGCCTCTAAGAAATTTCCTGGAGATGAGCCTGTGATAACTCTGCTCCCCTGCCACAGCTCCTTGGCTCCTGTCCCTGGTCCCAGAGGGAGCCCAGGCTTGTGAACACCCTGAGGGCTGGCTGGAGCTCCATCCTGCTGTTGATGTGCTGGCAGTCAGCTCTGCTTCCTGCTAGCACCCGGATTCACCCAGGGGCTTCCCATTAGGCACAGAACCTTAAAATTACTTTAAAATGTACCGTGCAAGCTAAGAACTTGACTTTCTGGCACCAACACTTTTCTAAACAACACAGCAAAGAAATTCTGCAAGGGAAAGCCCCAAGGAAAGCACAAGGTTGAGCTCTCCTTGCTCCCTTGTGGGTTGTGTGTCCTCAGTCAGACACACAGAAGCTTTCAGATGAGGAATGGGACTTTCCAGGCAGAAGGGAATATCAGAATCTGAACTTTGTTTTGTTTAAGGTGAGAGACAGAAACCTCCTCCGCTGCCTACTGTTGGAATTCAGGGCTGGCCTCTAGTCTGAATCTTGAAAGCTTTTTTTTTTTGCTGGGCCATAAAAAGGAAGTGGATCTTCCCCAGCTCGGGGTGAAGAGACAAACTCAGGGGATGTGTTACCTTTTAGAGGTGCATCCAGCCCCGGGAGCTGTGCCCAGCAGGTGCCTGGGGCTTGGCCAGCGGCTCCCGGGAGGGGAAAAGGAACAAGGGGTGCCCAGGAGCGTCTGGGTGCCCCCTGCCAGGGCCCCTTCTGGGAGCCCCTCGGTGCCACCTCCTCTGGCCTCTGTCTCCTCTGGCCTCTGTCTCCTCTGGCCTCTGTCTCCTCTGGCCGGGCTGGTGCGGGGGAGGCTCGGCGGGAGCAGCGGGCGCAGCCCCGGCCGCCCCTGGGACACGGCGCTGCTGCTGTGCCCTGACCCTGCTGTGCCTGAGCTGAACTCCCAGCCCAGCTCCCACCGCCCTGGCTCACCAGCCGGGAACCCACGGACTCCCATCCGAGTGTCCTGGGCTCACTCCTTGGGTTCCTTTCCCTGGTCCCTCCTCTCAAAGCTGGGAACGCTGCGAGGCTCCTGAGGCTCAGAGCTGAGGATCTGTTACCGTGCCCAGCCCAGCGTCCCTCGTGTGCATCTAGAGGTCACTGTGGTCACACGGTGTCACCCAGGCTCCTCATGGAAAAACAAACTGGTTTGTGCCTGGAAACGCAGCCGTGTGCGGGAATTGGCCCCAAGCATCCTCTAGGATTGCTGTGCCCTTCCCTTGGCTGTAGCAAGAGCCGTGAAGGACCCGCGGCTGCAGCCTCTGCAGGTGAAGCCAGCTGTGCTCTGGGGACCCACGGCCACCTCTCCACCACTTCTGGATGGTGGCTTTTGAAGAAGACCTGCAGCAGGCTTTGCAATGGCCTGGAAAGCCTGGTACCGAAGGAATAACGTGAATATTATTATTATTTTTTTCTTTTGGTTCTACATGGTACTGATAATAATCTTTTTTTAAGGCAGTGCTTTGCCTACTGAAATACATAGTTAGACAAAGAGTTATTTAAAAAGGTTTTGTTTTCAACACACTGAATGAGATGTACTAGTGACACCTACAATGACAACAAAATGCTCTTCTTTTTCCTTCTGTTCTAAATCATGCAAAGTATCATAAAATCAACAAGTAGGCTCAACTGGGTAACATTTATCTTCATTATGAGTGGCTGATTTCAATGGGTTTTGTAATGCTTAAAAAAGGTCAGATGCACTGCTTGTCTCTGCTGCTCTTTGATGCTGTGTGATGCCATGGAACACTTCGAAGCACAAACAGGGAAATTCAGGTAAACTTGCAAAATCCACTGTAAAAAAAAAAAATCCCATTGTACCCCTGTTTAAAGATATAAAATTGGTAAAACTTCCAGAGGTTTATTCTTCCACTGGTCTGAGTTCTTGAGAAGAATTGAAGGAAAGAGCCACACTCATTGACACGATTTGGGATGTGATGGCCAGTGGGAGAATGTTCCATTCCTGTTGGGGCAGGCTGTGCTCACACGCCACTGTCCCCAACAGGGGAGCAGCACTGGGAGATCACTGAGATGGCTGAGCTGGGCTGCTGCAAGTCCTGCAGCCTCACTGCAGAATGTGCAGCCCCTCCTGCAGTCCCAGGTGCTGCTTCCTCTTCCTGGCTGATACAGATATTTATAGGTATTTCATTTCTTTGGTAAGGGTCCGTAAGGGAATATGGGGGGGGATCATCTGTGGGAATATATATTTGTGTTGCTCCTGGCCCCACACATTCGTCGTAGCTGAAAGAAAAAAAAAAGAAATATTCATTAGATTCCTGGGAAAATGCCACAGGACATTATTTCAGCATAACAGAGGCAAGTAAAGTAAGAAGAAAATGAGTGTCTGGTGTTTTGTCCCTCAGCCCACATCCTTGCTGACCCTGCCACGTCAGACACTCAAAACCACCCAGAGATAATCCCAGAGGTGCACAGTCACCACAAGTGCAGTGCAGCCAGGGCTCATTCCTGCTCTCACCTGCCTGTAAGAGCCAGGTTAGAAAAATCTTGGGGGAAGGAGGTGGCGTTGCTGTTTCAGTTGTGAGATGGGGCATGGAGAGCTCGTGGTGGAGTCTCTAGCAGATATTCCCCTCTGCTGTCCTGCTGCAGGGCTGGAGCTCTGCCTGGGGGGGCACTCCGGGGAAGGTGTGTGCTGCCAGGGGCAGCAGGATTCCTTGCTGAGCTCAGAGCTGTGCTGGATAACCTGGACAGGCTGGTGCTGGGCACTGGGACTGGGCACAGTGCCCCTGATGTTCCTGCCAAGAGCAGGGGTGCAGGGCAGCTGGGCTGGGGGGGTTTCCCTGGGGAGCCAGCTCGGGTGCACCCAGCCTTTGTGGCTCTGTCTGTGCCACCGGGCTGGTGCCAGGGAAACTGTTCCCTGCTCACTCTGCTCTGTGCCCCCTGGCTACAGACAAGAGCCACAGGAGTCACATCAGCATGATCTTAATGTTAGACCTGCTTTGTGGCTGCTGAACCAGGCCAGGGTCATTTTAAATCCAAACCTGAAGAAGGGAATGTTTCCTGTTAAAAAAAAAACCAAAACCCTTTCCCTACTGAGTTAAGCTGAAAAACAGTTCTGCTGGAGCCAGACAGATTAAGAACCTATTTCCTCAGCCACGCTAACTGCTGAGCAATTAAGATCTGGGATATTTCCTGAAAATTGGGATATTGAGCATGTGTCTTCTCAGCAGACTGCAGGCACACACTGTGCCTCTGTACCTGTGTTACTGCCAGGCTAAACCAAGCTCCCAGGCCCCAGTCTGGGTGATGGAAATGGTTCTTGGGAGGAAGGGAGAGGTAGGAAAGTGAAATCAGAGTGCTACATAACTGAACACAAACATCCATGAGTGTTTTTATTTTTACTTCCATTTGATCTTTTATATTCATCAGGACAATGGCTTTAAATTCAGACTAGAAAAGTTTGATTTCCCCATCAGAAAAGAATATTTAAGAATGCAAGCCCGTTCTGAAAACCCTGAACAGGGCTGCTAGATATTTCAGAAAAGTCCCAGCATTTTAGGAAGTAGAATTGGTGTGGTTTTTTTTACAGCATGTGGAAAAGATGTCACTCCAGCCTCTACTGAACACACTGGAGCTTTCAAACATACTTGGTAGTCTTTGAAAAGTTCTTAGACTTCAGTCAGAGATTGAGGACCTGATGTCCTCAGCTCTCCTTGAGCTCTGTGAGGGTAAAGGAACAGCCACTTCTTGCAGGATTCCTATGAGCTGCATCTTTACTTAATTTACATTTTGCTGACCCAAAGCCCAGTGAATTTATTTAAAATCTCTCCTCAGGTTTTGACTGACTTAATCAGGCTAACAGAGAGCACTTACTGGCTCTGTTAGCACAGGGGAAAAGTTTCCATTCAGAAAAGCCCACAGTAATGTGAGTTTCAAGGTGGAAAATTTGGAATCCTTCTGCCAAGATACAAAAGGGAAGAAGCTTCTCTGTCTCCTGCTTCTGGGAAATCTGCCTCTGACCTAAAGGAGCAATGGGAACTGTTTCTTGCTGCTGTTACCTGATCATCTGCAGATGATTCCTCTGCCTTGGGTTTAATTTAATGCCTTTCCTGAATCACAGCTCAGCTTTGTAGAACTGAACTGCTGGCTGGGATAAGCAGGGAAATGATCCCTTGGGAAGCAGACTTGTAAGGGTCAAGTAAATGGGTGTCAATTATGGTATTGAAGAGTTGGCTTTTTCGTGTTTAGTTCCAAATATCAATATATTTGTGTTGGGGCATTTTATCCTTCATACATATGATGGATAAAAATAACTATCTCTTTTTCTCCAAAGGCAAGTAATGTTCTTCCCCCTCATTTTTGGCAATTAAGATCACATTTTAAAAATTGAGTAAGGTAGTAAAAAACACATGCCAGACTTTCAATTAAACAGCTTTTTGGCAGCTTCACAGCTGTGCCTACAGATTGTTGTGGGCACGGAGAGAATTACAAATAATTCAAATAGTTGTGTGTTTTTTTTTAATAACTTTTTGTATTCTGTTATCAGTTTATGATTTTGATGTTCATTTCCTGGGTTTTTTTGTATGCATTAGGATATCAGGGATCTTTACTTGTAGAGCTGGCATTGCAAACAGCTCCTGCTCTATTTCTGCAGATAAGGTTCCTAGCACTGTCTGGTGAGGGCAGAATGGACATGAATTAATCTCATAAAAGAGACTTCAACTTTGTGGTTTTTTTCCTTCGTTTGCAAGTGGTTTGTGGGGTTTTTAAAATGTATTTTTGTTGTTTTGTTTGAGGATTTTGTTTTTCTTTGTTTGCTTTGTGATGTGATTTTTTCTTCTCTCTGTTTAATAGCTTTAGTACTTGGTTATGCTCTCTAACTGCTGTTATAGAGGCATTCCTGTAGGATAAATAATGCACTATCAACTCTACAAGCATGAATTTTATTTTGCAGTCTCTCCTTCATGGAGACTTTAATATGTAACCTTGTATGACTTTACAAGAACTTTTTTATTAGAGAATCTAAGCAAGTATTGTAAGAAATAATATCCAGTTGGACAAGCATCCACTGTCCATGTATGGTGGTGGTTGGAAAACCATTCCTCAAAAGATTTGAAGGATTACTTAGAAAAAAGGGCAATAGCAATAATTTCTTGCAGGTGATTAGCAAGTATTGATGTGAGTGATGTTGGACTAAAACCTTACTGTCATTTTAAAATAAAGGCAAACCTTGATCCCCAGTCTGGAGCTAAATGGGCAAAAAGATTTAGGGGTGGTGGCAGTGTGGGGAGGTTGGGAGGTTTGTTTTGTTTTGTTTTTTTATTTTGTATTTTATGTCTGAGTTTTTTCTGGGCCAGATTTCTCCTGGTTTGGCTGCCTCAGTCAGAAACTCCCAGTTTAGTTGGGGGGCACCAGGAACACCAGGGAAGTGGAAATGGGAGAGAGAGGGGAAGGGGGGAGGTCTGAAACTGCAGCTCACAGGCAGAAAATATCAAATTGCAACCTCAGGAACTGCCAAGGGAGTGATACCCACAAAGAGGTGTGTAATGTGTGTGGGTACATAAATATATGTGTATATAGGTATGCTTATATGTTTGTATATGTATTTACACACATATGTATGTTTTGCAACTGACAGTGCAGGACCATGAAGTGGAAAAACAAAAATACTTGTTCATCTTTTACAAAACCCACCACCATAGTTATATTTTATCTGTCAGGTTCACTGCTGTGCAGATACTGGACATGTAGAAAGTAGCTCAGGCTTGAAGTTCACTTCAGCAGCTACAGGAAAATCCTTTTAGATAGGAAAGCAAATGCTTTTGGAAAGTGTTGTGTTACCATAACATAAATAATGGAGCACAGGAACTCATTACACTGCATCTTGTGGATACCAGCCCTGAAAAAACCCTTGCCTGCAGTACTTCTGGTGAATCCACTTTAATCCACTGCTTTCTAAATCTTGTATTACCTGGAGGCTCAGTATCAGCAGGCAGTGATGAGAAGGAAGAGGTTACTGACCATGAAATGTGCTGCTGTCTGCATGGGTTTGGGCCTCTTTTTTTATTGTAATACCAGCACTGCCATTGAAGACACACTATTGAGTTTTTAAGGAAAAAGCAAGGAAGGCTGATGTCTGTGAGCATCTTACTGCAGGTAAATATAATCTGCAGAGAGGGGAATGGTACTCAAAACTGGCAGCAGCTCTCCTAGATGGCCTTGCTGACTCAGACCATGGCAGAGTGACAATAACTTTATGAATTTGTTGCTTCTTGTTGCAGTAAGTATTAGGATGGGTTTGCTGCCAGGGAAACCCCAAAGAGCTTCTTTAACTGGCTGCCATTCCTAAACCAGGAGCCCCTCTCTGGGGCAGGAAGAAGGTTCTGCTGACAGAACTTTCTAAGATGCAAACAGCAACGAGTGAAAAAAGGCAGAGCTGGGAATGAAGAATTCTTAGTGCAGTAGGTGTCTGGTGGTTCACTTTGTTCATTGGTTGTGCATTCTGACTCTGCTAAAATTGCTCCTGTTGCACTGTTTCCATTTTGCTGGTGGCCTGCTGTGTTCTTCTGATCATGGCAAACAGAACCCCTGAGCCTGGAACATCCATGGGCTGACAGGTTGGAGCTGTGATGAAACAGCACAAAGGATGTTTAGATGCTGTTCTTACCTAACAGAAAAGCTGAAATTGGAACAATTGGGCTGTAACTCTCTACAGGAAGGTTCAGATAAAAGAAAATAATGATGTGTTTGATGGCCATGAAGGCAGTTGAGCTGATGGTGTTGAACTCTGCCTTCTGTAATGACACAATTTGCTGACAGCCTGTTTGGAGGAGAGCAGTCTGGAAATCTGTCCATGTTTCCTTTGAGGTGCTTTTTTTCCTACAATACATATTTTCTTTGGTGATTTATTATTACCACGAGTAAAAGTATCAGTTTTGACAGAAGTGCTCCTCTAATGACATCTATCATGAGCCAGGATATTTTCCTAGGTTTATTTTTGATCCTGACACTTTCCATTTGAGATTCTGATTATATACGTATTTATATACATATTTATTTTAATGTTTTTAAAATCGTAAAAAATGTAACCCAAGGTGTTCAAGTAAACATCTAGGGCTTAAGTATCTTAACCATTGAAGAGACAGGAAAGGTGGAATTTAGGTTTTTTCTGTCTTTTTTTCTGTTCATAGTTATTTCTGGAATTTCCAATTCCTCAGAACTACAGTAGGACTATTTGAGTTAATGAGCACTAAAAGGCTGCATCTTTGTTCTGCACCCTGTGTCAAGACAATCTTGAGGAAGTTTTGACTTTGATGGATAAATACTCCAGGGGAAAAATGAAATTCAGTGTTTTCATGAGAACATTTATCAGATGACATTTGAAACCAATATAATGCAGTTTCATCGTAAATGTGCAGCTTTAAACAATTGAAATAAATGTTTTAAATCAAGTCATTCCAGGATGAAGATTTCACATGATACAGCCTGGCATTAGTTTTATACATAGTAAGAACGTGGTCATCAGCAGTGTTTGGTCTCTGGATTTCTGTAACCATTATACAGTAAAGGATGCTGGGCCCTGCTTGAGTAACAAGAAAAAATGTTTATCAGTTAAGATAAATAAAAATTTGTAGCTTCCCAAGCCCTGGAGTTAATCCACAAACAGGATTCTGAACAACATCACCAATTCTTGCATGTCACCAGAACCTGCTGATGTTTCAGGAAGTTTTCCATTTGATGAGTTTTAGGATCATATTCCTAGAAAGGGCTTTGCTTTAATTATTCCAGGAATGAATTTTGAGCAGGTGAAGGGAATACTGGCTGCAATATGCAACACAAAATCTGGCAACTGGGAAATCAGAGGAAAATACTCTCTGGCTTTTAAGTACAGTCATCAAAGATTTGACAGCTTTAAGTTGTGGTTGCTCTGCATGGCACTGGAGATTTCTGGTCAGACATCCTTGGTGCTTCCCTTCCATCAGGTGTTGCTGCTGTCACTGCTGCAGGTTTTTTATGCAGCAATAATTTGCACCTCCAGAGTGGAACTGGGGCAGGTGTAAAGAGAGGCTGGTCAGAAGGTGCAGCCTCCCCACAGGTATTGTTGATGACAGAAAGCAAAGGGAATTTTGTGCCTCAGCCTCCCAACACACAGGCTGAGGTGTGAGAGCATTTTTGACTACAAAGACAAGAAAAAAGAGAAAGGGGTGGATTTTAAGAAGGAATGGAAATGCCACGGAAAGAAACTCTCATAAAATGGCTGTAAACAAGGTTAAGCTTAAAGTAAGAAGTTTGCCAGAATAATTAGGAATTTACTTTTTCTATCCCTAATACTGATGTGGAATAGCACTGGGATGTGAGGGGAAGGGCTTTAGAGTGTTTGGAATTTGGAGTTAAAGGAATTGAGAGTTTTAGCTCATATCATGATATCTAATGGAGTTACAAACCTGTCATATTTCCAGTGGCATTTTTTACCTTACTAACTGAAAATCTCAGTGGGGGTATTGAAGCAAGAGCTGAACTTAACCCCAAATGTCCATCTCATCCTTTGCCAGCTGTCATTGTAATGTGTCAAAAGCTCCTCACCTGGTTTGCTCTCAGGAAAACAGCTTTGGCAAAGGAATACAGCAGATAGAGCAAGATTTTATGTCAGTTCCCTGCAAGCCTAATTCTGTCTTGCAAGAAAGTCCAGGAGGCTGGCTTGGCTAACTTGCATCTCCAGAAGTAGGGGATGGAAAAGAATGTCTTAAAAAGAAAGTCCCTTAAGTAGGCTTTAAAAATATATATATTTAAAGGGAAATTAGTGTCTGACTTTAAGACAGGAACATTTCCTTTAGCCATTTTAAGGTCATTTTAAAATTGATTTGCCCATTTAAACAATGCAGGCTGAACATGGTTATTTGGAATACTGGGATTTATCAAGCCTAAACAAGACAATTTTCTCTAGAACAGATCCTATGTAGATTAGGCAGGGTGACCAGCTGAGGGAGAGTGAGCCCCCAAAGAAACCCTCACACAGTGTGATTTAATATGAATACTGGGATAGAAGGGGGCTAAATTTTTTTATCTTCATGTGCCCTGTGGGGAACATTCAGTGTGAAGTACAGAGAGGACTTCTGTGGCTTCCATTAAAACCATTCCTGCAGGTAAATGCCTGCATCCTCCTGAGCTGTTGTTCCTCTGGGATGTTCTGTGTTACACACTCACAAGTCTCAGATGCAAAAGGCAACAGAATTGGTTGCCTAAAGCTCTGTACATACCATTAATATCCAATCACTAAGAAGTGAAAAAGCACTTCTGCAATGGGGTGAGATGCTTTTTCCCTGGCCACAAGGTGAGAAGCTGATAAAATTCCTTTTCTGCTGTGAAATCTCCTCATTGCTTGGATTTTATAGACTCTCCTAAAGAAAATGTAATAGTTTTTAATCTACTTGGATGTTGGTCGGTACTGTAATTCAATCAATTTCAACCATGTGAGCTTAACTTATTTTTAACCAGCTTTCTTACTGCATATTTGTAAGAAGATAACTAGCACTGCTCACTAGAAGTGTGTTGCAAAGAACTCAGCACAGTGAACATGAGCTCATGATTTGTCTACAAAGGTTTTATCCCCACAGTGTCAACAGTGTGATTTTACTCACACCAGCACAGTGAATGCTGAACAAAATGGCAAATATTGGATTTCCAGGCTTTCCAGTGTTTCTGTCCATGTCATACTGACCATGGTGATAGGTGAGATGTGGCAGGGAGATTGTGCTTGTATTCTGTCCTGGTTGGATGTGTTCAGTTTGCCCATTTGGAGGAATTAGAATTCTGTGGTTTAGAATCGTTGGGAGATCACCTGGATCATCTTTCTCAGGCTGAGTTTCTTAGAAACAAAGGCTTTGCCATGTCTGGTGACACAGACTGTGAAACATTAACTTCCAGCCCTGCTGCAAGTATCTGCACATATCAGGAATAGCTCTGAAATACAAACCCCTCATATTCTGAAACTGTTTGGTTCATAGCCCCTGTATTTTGTTTTTTATATTTCCCATCTACACTTCATGTGAAATCAATGTGACAGATGCTAGCACAGATCTGAGATTCATTAAAAAGCCATTAACTGTCCTAAAGGGATATTTATAGATAGCAGCACTGTATATTTTGGGCTGTCAAAACAAATTGACCAAATGGCTTCTCTGTAACCACCCTGCAAGTACAGCAGGTTAATGACAAAATTCCATGCCTGGCATGGAATTCCCTCTAAATCTAATGCAAGAAAGGGGTTAGTGGAAGTAGTCTGAGTCTCAAATGAAACTTGTGATTTAGAGATCAGAGCAAATATTAATATCCCAAGGCATTTTTCATAGATTAATTTACCAATAACATTTTTTTCTATAAATAGTGTTTTATATAAACAGTGTTATTTGGCTTCCAGCTGGAGAGTTGGGAGTGGGCAGGCCTGAGCAGGGAGCTCTCCCTCAGCCACAGACATGGGGACTGACTCTGTGTTTCATCAGCCTTCCCCTTAAATCCCTTTCCCATTCATTTTATGGTTTAAAGCTCAGCTATAAAATCCACCTAAAACATTCTTGACCAACCACCCCTCAGCCAGTTAAAGGTGTTGTGATTTCTACTGAAACCATTTCTGGAGTGTGGGATAGCAAGAATGGTGTGAGGAGCCCTGGGCTGCACACATCCATCCAGTCTGGGTGCTGGAATGCAGGTGGCCTTGCAGGCTCTGCCAGCACCAGGGGAATAAAGGAAATTATCCTGGCAGCACCCAGGATATCTGCTTTTAACTCACTGAATTCTCTCACTTCAGAGATTTTTAAGAGTTGTTTACCAGTGTAGCTGCTTTCCCTGCTGCTCTTCATTTCTGTTCTGCTGATGCCACAGCTGCATTATTAGCTTTTGGCCATGCTAGTTTAGCTTTAAATTACATCTTGCCCTCCAGGAATTAGGAGGAGGAATTACATTCATTTAGGCAGTGCTATGTTTCAGTAAAACTACTCTTCAAAATATTATCATATGCAATGAGATTGATCCCAGGGAGTTGGTATTTCAAATGCACAAGGTCAGGCATGTCTTGTTTCTGCTTCCAGGCCATGTCTGACAGTCAGCTTTCAAATAATCCCATGCTCTACTAATTAAAAATAGACACTGCAGTGTTATGCCATGCAGGAGAATATAAAGGGAGATGTACAGGAATTTTTTGGGCTTTACATAATATAGTAATTCAGAAATGCCTCTCACCCAGTGCATTTCTGAACAATTACAATGGTCTCTGGAGAATGCATTAATAGCAAGTTTCAAAGTCTCCATGTAGCTTTGCTTTCAGCCATCTGCTTTCCCTGAAGTTCCCCAAGTTGTGTTGCTAAGATATAAAATTTGCTAAGATTTTGATGATTTGCCAAAGCTGCTTTTTCTAAAATATTTAACAGCAGTAGCAGTGAGAAAACAACCAAACCATTAACAATAATCTTTACTCTGGGCCTGTGATGCAGGGCTGTAATTACTGGGATGAGCAGTGTTTTCCAGTGTGTGCAGAGTGGATCCTCAGGGACACAGTCCACTCAGCCCAGCAGGGAGTCACTGCCCAGGAGGAGGCAGTGGCTGGACACCTTTATGTGTCCAAGAATATTCTGGGACACATAAATTTGGGACATAAGATAATTAACACTTGCCAGGCTTGTTACAGAGGCCACTGCAGAATTTACTGGAAAATGTGGATAATCTGTGCTAACCTGTGTCACTCGTATCTCCTTCAAACAGAGCTCCACAGAGAGGGAAAAATCTTCTCTGTGCCTGTTTCAAACTGGAAATGGAGGCATCCTTTGGTATAGTCTTTGATGATCTGTCTGCTGAAGAAATATATTGTCAATTTGTTCTCAGGAATCTGGCCAACTGCCCACTCAGAGTCTTGCTTGGGTGTCAGCTGGCTGCCTTTTATTAGTAAAGACTCGTGGGTGTGGGCCCAAAATCCAGCCTAAATTCCTTAGTGGATTTATATGAAGTTCTACACATTTAGATGCCAGGCTCAGAGTAATTTTTCACATGTGAGCTTTCTGCTAAAATATTTACACAATCCCTAAAAGCCCATTTATTATACAGGATGAGCTGGTGATACCTAACAGGCTGCTTGTAGAACATGCACAGAATAAACAGAGCAGAGATGCATGGCTGGTGTGCTCACAGTGCTGAGCTGCTCTGTAGCACAGGCAGGAAAGGGCTGGTCTTACAGTGGTTCAACTCCAAACAGAGTCTGCTCAAAAGGAAGAAAAAAAAAAAGAAAAAGAAAGGGGGGCATAGATGTTGAACATTTGTTTGCTGTTTGTAAGACACAGCTCTACAGAAAGCTTGAAGTGACATTCTGCTTAAAATGAGTTCTGTTGGTTCATTGCAGGGAGTACCTGAATTCCTTCATTTCTGGACCTCAAGGTGCCTGAGGCACATGGAGGAGATGCCCATGGCCCAGAGTGCAGCTCCTGTGCCTCACCAGGCTGTTCCTGTACCCTGCCAAGGTGGGCACACAATTTAGGAGCTGCTGTATAATTTCTGGAATTTTGTTTTTCTGTTTCCTTTGATCTGAACACTCTCAAGGCCAGTAATAAATGTAACTTGGAAGCTCTTGGGAAAAGTATGTATTTTTGACTTTGAAACTTTGACTTGTAAATGCATTTCTTTCGAAGAAAGATGATTGTAAGCAATTCTACTTGTGTGTTCCATTAGTATGTCATCACTATGATAAATTTTAAGGTGAATATCACTGAATAAGAATTCCTGTCCATATCCTTATTTAGTAAAAATGTATTCTGCTAAGGAAAACTTGCACTCAAGCTAAACAAGGTCTGTCTGTGTTCAGAGTTTTTGTAGTGGGCTTTGCCAGTGCAGGACTGTAACCCTGAGAATCTCAGGTAAGTGCTTACCATGGAGGTGGATCAGGATACATGATGTTCACCTGAGAAAGTATATCCAGATAGGAGTCAAAATCACAGGCTGGGGGGAACTCCTCGGTGCAGGTGGATCTCAGCTCTGCAGAGGAGCCGCCAGGAGAGAAACCATCTGGAGCTGCAAAACAAGAATTTATATTGGCTGCTCTTCCCCTCTGTGCTGGATTCTCTGTCACTCTTTATAACACTGCCATAAATCAGAAAACAAACCCTCTCTGAGGCAGAGGAGGTGTGGATATTTTGGACAATCAGGTTTCACAGGATATTCTCATTTCCTTAAGAGCAAGTGAACCCCGTCTGCAGATGAACTGTGGTGTTTCAGGCTGTGCCACAGGGGCTGTACCTTCAGTGCTGCCCTGCAAGGCAGATGGAAGTTCCAAAGCTTTTCTTGTGCCTCAAGGGCTGAAAAGGAATGTGGGTTCTCCCAGGTGCAGCCCCATACGTGGGGTAACTGAACCCCCCAGCAGCTGCATCCCTGGGAGGTTTGTGTGTTCTGGGAGGGGACTAAACGGAGGGGCAGGTGTTTGATCGCTGAGCAAATGCTGCTCCCAATAAACACTGGCAAAAATGGGAACAGCTGGAAAAAAGCAAAGGAAAACCATCCTGCTGCCTGCTCCAGGGACTTCTTCATGCTTCCATGCAACAGCTTCCCAGCTCCACAAATATGAAGAGTTTAGTGCTATTTTCTGTGTTAGAGGATAATTAGTGTGTGTTGTGCCGTTTTGCGGCACAATTTAGTTTAGGATTATCCTTTTGAATATCTCCCAAAATATGCTTTTCCTTTCCATTTCTCTAGCATTGTTATTTCTAACAATTTGAAATTTTTCCTTTCTGTTTTTGCCTGGCTCTTGGCTTTTTCAATGAGATGAAATTAGCAGAGTAGTAGATTTAAACACAGTGATTAAAGCTTAATGGTCAGTATTTTATCGTGCCAAAATATTGGGTCAAACAGTAATTCCAGTTTGGGTTTAACTATTTAATCCTCAATGTAGCTGCTGAAAATTAGGAAAATTGATAATACTGTAATAGTAGACATTAGTTCTCTGGATTTTGTTTTTATTTTCCCTCTGTGGGTTGCCATGGGAGTTTGCATTTCAGTTCTTTTGGACTCTAAATTTTATTCCCAAAATATAGATGTTGTTCACTTACTTGGATAAATATTTCTAGAAAAGCCAAAAAGAAATTATTCCTTGCTCCAAGGGGACAAGCTGATCCTAGGAGATTTGTTTAGTTTAGACAGAAAAAATCCTGGTCCAAATAACTGAATGAAGTTCAGTTGACTTCAATGGATACTTAATTTATCTCAGTGATAACAAGATTTAAGTCAATGTATTTTTGTGTGGCTCACTATTGGCTGGCCAAAAAAATTGGCTTTTCTATATAAATAAAAAACCTCTCAATGATGTGCACAGAACTGCACCCACAACAAACTGCAGGTAGAGGAGTCTGCTCACAGAGGATGTGGTTGTTGATGCTCCACCATTTATCATTGGAATTTTTACTGTCTGAAGAATTACAGTCACTTTTAAAACTGTTTTTTTTTTTCCCTTAAATAGAAATAATCTTCTGTCATTTCTTTGACAAAGTGGCTTCTTGTCAGCAAAGCCCAAAAGGGCTGAAAACACTATAATTAACTCCTTGATATTCCCAAATCATCTTTAAGGGTTTTTGTTACGTGTTGGTTTTGTTTTATGGGTTTTATTTTGGTTAGGGGTAGGGATTGGCACCTTTTTGACTCTCTAAGCAATGATGACTGTTGTAATGTTGTCATCAGTGACATTGTTAATGACGGTGACACTTTAATGACATCCGGGTGCCCTGTTCTGTTTGCAGGCAGACGTTCACTTTCGCACTCAAACAGCATCTGCCCGGTGATTGCTGTAGGCTGGGGCACTCGGCTGAAGTGAGAACAGCTCTGCCTTTCCAAGGAATAGAAATTACAGCAGAGGCTGCGCCAAGGCTCTAGGGGCTGTGGAAGAGAATGAGAATTCTCTTCAGCAGAGAATGAATTGTGTCCCACAGCGAGGGGAGGAGGCTGCTCGGGAGCCGCTGTCAGCTCCGGTGACCATTGTGGGAGCCCGGCACGGAGATGCCCTGCCCGTGCCTGAGCCAGCCCACCATTTTGTTATAGATACCAAAAAAAGAGTTAAAACTGTTTAATAGTTGTGTCCGTGTACTAGCTGTATGTTTCCATTTCTGTTTGTAACTGTGT
>VWYO01007742.1:27966-51642 GCA_013400275.1 Rhadina sibilatrix
AATCCCTTCTTCAGTTTCCTTTCACCTGCCTTAATTATTCACTTTAACTCCATGCTGCAGATCAGGGTTACCTTGTTAGGTGCTTAATGAGGCTGAGAGGACCCGCATGGTGTGGCCAGTTAAGGAGTTCTATCCAAATTACCTAAACATTCTTCTTCCCTACCTGAAGGCAATCTTGCGTTACAGGAGAATCAGAATGTCCTTCAACATGAGGGAAATCTGAAGAGTTTGCACCAGGAGATTGATCAACTCCATCTCAAAGAGATTGATAAACTTAGATTTGTAAATTGTATTCTCCAGCTCTTAGGAAGACTCAGAGTTGCTGGATATGCTGCTCTTCAGTACTGGTGGGAATGGAACCTCTTCAGTTTCTGGTGCATGAACAATCAGATTAAGAGACATTCAGATTAAAAACAAGCTGAAATTTTCTATTCTTTACATTAGTAGACAAAGAGGCTTTTTGTGAAGAAACTGACAGCATGAATATAGCTCCTATTTTCTAAGACACTGCAGTAACACAGGTGTGTGTGCTGCAGAAAAGTGAATGCTGTTCTGAAAGAGCTTGTTCATGGAAGTGATGGAGCACTGAAAGGAATAAAAGGGAGAAATGGTGCTCCAGGGTTACTGGAGCACTATCAACCCCCTGCACAGCACAATGGGATGTGTGGTCTGTGCTGGATGCAGAATGACCTGACAGGGAAAGACTCAGGGAGAATCCTGTCCAGCAGCAGTGCGGTCCCAGGGCTCTGAACAGCAGCAAGGACCTGGTCCTGGCTCCTGGAAGGGACCAAGAACAACTCCCAGAGCAGGAATTCCCTTTTGCCCAGCCATCTCAGAGCTCCCCTGAGCAGAGCAGCAGCAGGGGCTGAACTCCAGCAGGAGCAGTGAGGGAGGGTTGGCTGAATGAGAGAGCCAAGGAATGCTGAGACATTGTGGGAGCCTTGAACCTCAGCTGCCTGAAGCACGAGCACTGCAACGACAGCTTGCTGAGACTGCACCCAAATATCAGTCTAGAAACTGCTAGAGGCTGCTTCCTCTTCAGAGCTCCTGTGCTTTAATGTCAGCATGGACTCCTTGTGGGGATCGTAACTGGAAAGGGAAAGAGTAAACCAGCTGAGATGAGCCTCATTAATTATTAAAAAGCTGACAGTCAGTGTGGATCTGCTTTGGAGAAGCTGTGAATTTAGGATGACCTGTTGCCTCAAAGCAATGTTTAAATCTGTGTTACCTTTGAGAAGTAGCTCTTCACCTTCTCCTTCACAGTTATAAACCAATGAAGTTCACAATATATCCTAAATGTAATTGTAGTGGCAAAATGCCCTGTTAGAACGGCAGTGGGAAGTGGATCCTTTTTTGATTGTTTTAGTTACTTATGTTTTTTAAAAAATCCAACGTGCCCACTGTGCTGGAGCTTGAGGAAAACCATGAAAATGGGAAAGGCTTCAAATCTCTGCACATATCCAACAGTTCAACTCCTCATTCTTGACTTGTGCATCACAAGGTTCTCTTGAGGGGTCCCAGTGAGGGTGGTGGTGGTGTCTTTCAGCTGATCCACAGAGATGTGGGTTCCTGACCTGGGGAAGGGAGGCTCCTGCCTTCCACTGCAAGCTGGAAATGGAACGTGATTTGGAGTCAGGTGTTTATGGTTTGATGGCTTCTCTGGGCTGGTTTTTTTGGTTGTTTTTTTTGTATGGTTTTTGTTTCTGTTTGATGGGGTTGGTTTGTTTTAAGCCTCTTTTAGCTGCTGAAGATGAAGGGCAGACTGCAATGCTTAGCCAAGGAAGGTATGAACTCTATGCAACAACAAAATCCTCTTTGAACTCCTCCTGCCTTCTGGATGGCTCCTGCATCGGTATTAATGGGAGAAATGTGCTAGAGATGTTAACAAGGGTGATCACTGTGTTTATTGGGGCTACATTTACAGCTTTAGAATGGTCAGCCAGTGCATGCTGGCCTGCTGCAATTTGTTCTGAATGGCACCCAGAGCAGGGACCTTCACTGGGATGTCCCTTGTTTGGGATTCTTGTTTGGATTCAGTGAAGTTTTGATGGATTCTGTGTACTGTGTCAATCGTTGATACTATCCTGTTACATCCTTCTGGGAATGAGATCACACATTTTTATAAGTAGCAGCTGCTGCAGAGTTTCCTGAAACCCCGGGTTTTGAGGCTGGGCCAAGGAAGGCAGGGCTGAGGATACAAACAGGTCCCTGGTTGTACTGATATGAGCTAACAACAGCCGAGCCTGCTGCCTTGAGAAGGTGTGGGCAGCCTTGGTGATTCAGGGAGTGCTGGGGCTGTTCAGGAGCTCTGTGGTTCAGAAAGGAAACTCACTGCTCCTGCTCCCCTCCTGTGCCCTTTGGAGATAAACCCTGCCTGGAGAGAGCTGGAGACAGCCCAACAAGGGCTGTGTGTGTTTATTCCCCACGTTGCCCAAAAGCTCTGCAAAGAGAACCACGAACATGTCACCCCTAGAAAATCACTGTGGCTGAGAAAAAGAGGAATGAACAACGACTGATGCAGTAATTTACTCCTGTCAAGGTGATTACTGACTGAATGATGGGTTCATTTCCTCCGATTAATTTAGCACAAGATTCCTTCTTTTATTCTTTCCCTGCCCACGGGGTGGATATCCCTGATGAAGCACAGGTTCCCTGGAATGTTTTCTGCCTTTACTCCTCTCTCCAAATGCTGCTGCTGGAGCAGGCAATGTAGGTGCAGAATGGTCATGGTATGAGACCAGATTAATTACTCATCCGTGCATCTGTGAGTTAGGAACATATCTTTAATCATTATTTGCCATCTTATTTAATTAGATTTGAATTCTACTTTTTTTGTTATGGTTGCATTTTTTTCAGTGAAGTTTTAATCTTTCTTGAAATTTTGGAGAATTGTTTTTGTTCTTAGTAGTAGTAATTTTTTTTCCCTAAACTTTAAAAGCAACTTTAGGCAGAGAAATCTAATTTAAAGGGTTTTTTACTCTATAAGCACTGTCCTTTGGGTTCTGACTCAAGATAATTCAATATGAGCACATCCAACTCATCTGTGTCTCCTACAAATGTGTATAGATCTATATTATCACAAATAGTTGCTGTGCTATGATCCTAAATCAAGACTAATTCAAAATCAGTTTGCCTAATGTCAGCCTTATTTTGCCTTTAATGAAGAGCTCTTCTAATTCTTGTTGGCAGTTTCTATTGACAAAATTAAGGGTTTTTTTTTTCCCCACTGTGCCTTAGCAGAATGCAGCAGTATTTTCAAGTTTCCATAATGTGATGGAGAAATGCTGACTTTAAGGTTTGTTTTATTTCCATTTGTTGGATGCCAGTTTGCCTGTGGGAGAGGGAGGGGGCTGCTGGCCCAGCCCTTCCCTCAGCCAGGACAAAGCATCCTGAGGAGTGTGCTGGGAGCAGAGGTGTCCCCACAGAGCTCTGGGGCTGCAGGTGCCCCTTCTCCTGAGGAACATGGAACAGAGCACTGTGGTTTCCTGTGTAACCAGTCAAGTGGCCTTTGCTGGGTTCCAGGAGGGAAATCTGGGGGCTCACTTTGCATTGTGTCAGCTCCCCTGTTCCCTGGCTGGGCTACACTAAAGGAATTTATCACCTGCAGAGCCAACAGAGCTTTTTCAGTCCCACTAGAAGAGAGGATGTGCCAGCACTTGGCATCCAAGTGCCCTCTGTCTTTTCAGAAGGAAAGGATGAGCTCAGTGCCCAGGGGCAGTCTGGCACCAACACACCCTGGATCCACAGGGATGTTTAGCTCACGAGACAAGGCAGTTGCTCAAGCACCAAACAATAACCTAAATGTGCAGGATTTTAGCACATGGAGACTTTTTTTGTCTCATTGACCCCTGAAATCCTCTGTTAGGATGCAGGGTGCTGGGGCCAGGCTGCTGTGCAGGGCTGCAGGGACAGGGGACACTGGTGGCACCATGAACAACAGCCCCACTTGTGTGAGTGGGGCTCTGACTGGAGGCACTCCTGAGGGATTGTCCTTTTGGCTGGTGACTTAACTCAGCCCTTCCCTGGATTCCCTTGTGATTCAATTTAAACCCCAATGGCCCTTTCCGTGGCACATGATCTCTGTCATGCTCTGTGTTCAGTCACATCCTATTTCTGCACATTTTTCCTGCACTTGCTGTGACCTGTGAAGAAGGATGAATTACCAGCACACTGTTTCCTTAAGCTGAGCAATTACTTTGAATGAATATTACATGGGCTATGTGAAGATAGAAAGTGGGAATAAAGAGACTTGCTATGGAAACAGGGTTTGTTTTTTTTTCACTTTTCTTTTTTTGATGCTTTCATCTCTTCTGCAGTGGGGATTACTGTGCTAATTATTCTTTATGGTGAAAATATGACAGTTAGGTCTGTTAGATTTTACATAATTTTCTTTATATTCCTTAAAAAATGAGAAATGTTAATGACATTCCTGTACTATCGTTGGGTATTTTGTTCTTATTCTGATGATGTCTCTTTTCTCCAGGCAACAAAAATTAAGATGTTGCATTATGCCCATCTCATTCATGCATTTTTTCAGGTGAACTGTCTGTCCTTCTTGTAAGCTCAGGTTCCAGAGTATTTCCAGAATGGGGGCTCTGTAGAACATTGCAAAGTTCTGCTGCCTACTGTCTCCAGTGTGGTATTTAGAGCGAGAAAACTTTTAAAGCCCAACAGAAGCTCGTGGATTGACCTCTCTGTATTTTATTGAAGTGATTGATCTGTCTTATATTTTCATTGACTGATCTCTGTGTTTCTGCACCAATTATTCACTTCTACATGTTTCTGCTGTGCTGTAGGAAATATTCCCAGCACTGAGAATCAGCAAAGTATGTGTGCAAAAGAGCCACCTGAGAAGCTCAGGGAGCCACACTTTACCCTCTCGGTATTCAACGAGTTATAAAACAAGAAGGAGAAATCCATCTGTGCACTGCTGACACTGAGCCAGCAGTTTCAGTCTGAGAGGAAGAAGCAGAACAGTGATATTTGTAATCCAGCGCTAAATGCAAATAAGTTCCGTGTCTCTTTCTTCGGGAGATTGCTTCCCTGAGTCACCGGGGTTCATTTACATTCGGGTGACATCTACAAGAATTTTGCCAACACAGCTTATTACTGCAAACATTGTGTCAGTTCTGACATTTCTCTTTGCTGGAGAATCCCCAGAGCGGCTCTGTTTGTTGCTGGCGGCAGACGCGCAGTCAGACGGGGAGCGGTGCCAGCCCCAGGCGCTGCATTCCCCGGGCGCTGCTGCAGAGCCCGGCACGGCCGGGCTGCCGACAGGAGCCCTGCCCAAAGAGCTTTTGCTCTGGAAGCGGCATCGGCCCCCGGAGCTGCTCCTGGAGCGGACACGGCCACGTCCCAGGCCTTTCTCTGGAGCAGAGGCACGAACGCGTCCCCGCGATGGGTGCCAGAGCTCCCTCCCTACGGCACCAAGCAGCTCCAAACCCAAACGGGAATTCAGGTTAATGCAGCACTCCCAGGGCCAGACAAGTGAATCCATGGAAAGGGAAGGTTACTATCCCTGTAGCTGCACTGAAAGGATGCTTAATTCCCAGACTCTATTTCCAGTCCAACTCCCAACAAGGGTGTGTTAGAAAGGAGGAAGGGTCAGTGCCAGGAGCGTTATCTGAGTGAGATCCTCAGCTCTTTGGTCTTCCTTTCTGTAGCGTTGTGTATCTGGGTCTGGCCCAGCTTGGGCTCCCGGCAGCTCTGATACTCCACTACAACACTTGTTGGTGGGGTCTTGGCTCACAGGCAGTTTGGCTCACACTGTCCTGGCTGTGGTAAAAAGAGGGGTCTCTCCAAGGCTTTCAGAAAACAGAGGTTTTATTTGGGGGGGTCAGGGGATCCCCCAGCCTCAGGTGGGTGCCTTAGAGAGACCCCGAGCCTGGGGCTGCAGGGCGTTTTTGTTCAGGACAGTTCAAGGGGTGGATACAAAACATACAAACCAATAAAACAATCTAAACAATACATGCCAGCTAAATTACCTAAATTCTAACAAAGCCAAAACAGGTTTGGGAGTGGTCTCAGGAGATTTCGCCAAACAGTGACCAAAGCCCTTGAACCTTGATGATAAAAATTCTGTGATGGACAGAGGGAATAATTATACATAAAACAGAAATGGGACAGGGAACAGAACCAATAGGAAGGAATCTCCAAGCAGAGACTCAGGTTGTCTTAGAAACCCTTATCAAACTATGATAAGAATACATTCTAGGGCATGAGGCCCTTTCAAGGTGTTTAAGCTACACTAAACTTACAATATAAAAAACCTATACTATATTCATAACTAAAGCTTATAAAACATTTCTTGCAAACCCATACCTTTCCTACATCCCTGCTTTGTGCATTTCCCTGGCTATCCCACAGAAAGGATTGAGGCAGTTACTTCCACTTCCCTCCTCAGAGAGGGCATCCTCAGGGTTTCTTTCATTTGTCATCATTTCCAGGTTCTGCAAATTGCTCTTGTTAATGGGAGTCATCAGTGATGCTTAATAAGAGACATCAAACTATTTTCTTGTCTACCACTCCATATACTTTTCTCCTGCCCTGTCTATGTATTTATATGTAATATACATTTATTTGTCACTCTCCTCTGGGGAATGAAGCCTGGCAGCTACAAACCCTTCTCTTGCAATGCAATGATGGGAACAGGTCTCTTCTGAGGCCACTCAGACGAAATCAGCCACATTATTTCAGTTAGGACTCAAGGCAGATTTGAATTTAGGATTTCAAGGAGGTGTTATGCCCCCTGGCCCTGCGGGCTGTTTTCTATTCACTCTGCTCACTCTGTATTTTTCATCTTATTCTCAGTTCTACAGCATACAGTGTTTTCCACTAACTCATATTTTATAAAGATAACGTGCCAAAACCTGGAGTCTGCTATTTTTTATAAAGATACTGAAGCTGGGCCTCAGTGCAGGGAGGTGCTTATGTGCATAGTTTGTGCTCTGGAAATGCATCCTTGATTTTATTCCTAAAAATTTTCCAATTCAGGAGGCACTGACATGTTCTAAAACTGTCACTGTTCCACCCCTTCAGATTGTGGGAGAGGGTTTTGCCTTGCTGATGGGCTTGTCTTGTTTTCAAAGTTTGTATGTTAGAAGTGATAAAATCAAAATTACCAGAATGTTTGAAAGTGCTTCTGCTGAAATTCATAGATTCATATAACAGATGAGGGAAAAGGCATAGCAAGGTAACTCCTTTAACAAGAGCAGTTTCTTGCCTGTGTTTGTGGGTTTATGGAGCAGCCTTTACAGGCTACCTTGATAGAAACTTTTAAACTGTAGTGTCTCCCCTGAAAAAGGGCAGCCATTCAGAGAAATATGTTAATATATTTCAAAAATATAACAATACTACTGATCATTTCTCACCCTGAAACAGAACTGCCCATTCTTTATACCCTGTCAGATATCTACTGTCATAATGTGTATCTTGAAAATGGCTGTATTTAGCAGAGCTGAGCATTTTCTAAGTTCCTGGGACAAGGGGAGTCACCATCACAATGCCTGTCCCACTTCAGGAGGAGTGAGGAGCTCCACTGCAATCCCCACTTGTTCCTGCTCCTCCTCCTGTGTTAAGGCTCCTGGTTTCCCTCAGCCACTGTCGGGGCCACAGCCCTGCAGGTTTGTCTCTCCTTTCCTGAGGGCCAGAACTCTGTGCTCAGTTGTTATTTCCTAAGCCCTCTATTCCTTTTAGCCTCTGAAAAGATAAATTGTCAAATCAGAGATGCAAAACCAGATAAAAGTTCTGCTCTAATTAACAGTTACTCGAGGGCTATTGCAATTATGTCCTTTGTTCATTTCTGCTTACACAAGTTGGCAGTGTGTCAGTGGGATTTTCTGTATCAGGCAAGATCAACAAATACTGACCCTCAGCAGGCAGTAAAATACTCATTAAATAAACCCCAATGCCAGCAAATAAAAGAGGGAGAATATGCTGAATAAACATAACTACTGGAAGAAGCAGTCATGCAAATGAATCCTTAGAAAGGAGAAATAAAAGTTGTAAAAGAAGAGGATACTGTTGTCATTAGTGTTGATAATCCAGACTAAGGTAATCTCTGAAATTCATAACCAGCCCGGCAGGAGGATTTTTGTAGGCAACAGGCTGCATTTTCTTGTGGCAGGGGAACAGTAGATGGTGATTTCCACAGCAATCTAATTTCTCCTAAACACTGATAAATGTTGTGAATGCTCCAAAGAACTGAGACCTGTCTGGAGGTCACAGCCTGTCACTATGCAAGTGAAGAAGAATTGCAAGTAGCAGTGAATTCAGAATTTAACTGCCTGACAAAGACTGCTTCAGCTATCAGTACAACACAAAATGTGATACCTTAAGAAGCCTGAATTTGTCAGAGTGTTTATAAGAACTGATTTATTAAGTTGCCCCCAACTGGATGCTGTTTGGGTTGTTTTTTACTTTCCCCCATCCTTTTATATTTTTCTTTGGGATGTTTAAGTATTTTTTCCTAATAGAGAAGATTGTATAATAAAGGTATTCCTGAATGTAAGGAATATAATTTTGTTGCTTCATAGAAGTGCTAGGGTTTATGGTACAGCAATTTGCCAAGCTGATAAGTACAGTTACATTCATTTGCTGAGTGAAGAAGAGAAGTTAAAGGAAGCTGAAATAACTTCTCAGAAGGAAATTGGCAGGCACGGGGCAGTCTGGGCCTCTTGAATTGGGATTCTTTCCTGTCAGTGCCTCTGATAACCCTTCCATTTGTATAACCAGGTTTTCCCATCTCTTTCAGTGGTGTGTGACAGTATCCCACAGGTTAAGAGCAAATTGTCCCCTACTTTTGGAACTTCACTTGGGAGCTTGCTTCAGGAATTCCTTGCTCTCCTGTTTGGACAGTAAGAAGAGCCTGGATGCACCTGCAGGGAGGTTGAACCTCTGAAATGCCCCTCCTGAGTTCCTGCCTGTCTCTGACAATCTGGAGAAGGTCTGTTGCCTTCCCTGGAGCTGCTGGCAAGGACTGGGAGATGCCTGGGTACAAATTTGCAAGAGAACTGTGAAATTGCAAATTCCTTTTCTTCAGCTGGGCCAACTCTAAAAGGGCGTGCAATGAAATGAATGGAAACACAGAATGCAGTCATTAGGTTAACATTTAATGTTTTCAGTATTTAATATTTCAAGTTCTGCTATGTTTATGCAATAGATGTTTCAATAACAGTACCATGCTTCCTTGACATCAGCTTTTCAGACAAGAACTGTCCAAAACCCAAGTTTGGACAGTGTTCAAACATATTTTCCTCAACAGTCTCCTGTTTTATTTTCTGATTTTCTGTTCACCATCCTGGTGGACTCAGGCAGGATTACCTAGAAAGGATTTTCCATGGGTAGGATTACATACATGATTTTCTACAAAGCTGCTGGAGAGGGATGGAGGATGGAGGTTATTAATCCCCAAGGCCTGAGGTGCTGCCCAGAGAGGCAGCCTGGGGGCTTGGCTGTGGAGATGAAACTCTTGGAACAATTCTTCAGCTCCTGTTAATGTAAGCTTTAAGTGAAATCTGCATAACTGAATAATTTTAAAGCTTTTGTGCAGTGCTTAATTACTCTGCTAATAAAATGAGAAGTGCCAAATTGCATAAAATAGAATTTCTTTGAGATGAAAGCCTCCAATCATGTAACCCTTGGGACTGGGAGCAATGATTACACAGGCTGTGATTCTCTTTGGCTTCCGTGTGGTGAATTCTTTGGTTCCCATGAAAATGTATGTTTAAACCTGAAGCAGAATTTTACCCTTTCAGTCTACTTTCTCACGGCCTAAAAAAAAGGAGACAGGTAAACTGAGACACCAAAAGGCAGCTCAAATCTTTGTGTGCTTTAGCTTCATGCTAAACGAGTGGTGGAGGAGGAGACAAAGGGGAGATGAAGGCAAGAACATCTTAAGTGCTACAGGTCAGCACCACTTTTCCTAGAGTATTTTCTGAGAAATGTGTAGCTAACCCTTGAGCAAAGGTCATACATTTGATTTCCTCTTCCAGCCAGGAAATTTTAGCTTGTTTTCTCAACTGGAACAAATCCATGCTTTGCTTCTCAGGGCAGCTTCCCCTGAAAGCACACAGGACAATGATTTTAACAAGTCCTAGAAGTGCTTCTACTTCCCATCCAAGAGGATTTAACAGCAAAACCCCATCCTCAGTCAGAAAAGAGAGCACAGGAAGGAGAAAGGGAGAGGAGTAAAAATACAAAAATGTGTTTTTTCATCTGGGGACTCTGGCTGAGCCAGAAAGGAATAGGCAAATATATTCATACTTGCAATACACTTGAAACAGTTCATGATCCTTCCCATTAGGCTGAATTTCATGGGAGGTGCACATTAAATGCAATACTTTAATGCCAGGGCTTTGCTTCCTAAATGCTAAAATTAAGCTCCCACAGCAAGCTAGGAAGTAACAATTCTGTTTCTGAAAGCCAGGACAGCTATGGAGGGTAAAAATTAACTAAATTCTGGGGACTTATCCTGCAATATGAAATTTTTATTTCTTTATTTTGACTTTTTTTTTTCTTTCTGTATTAGTCAGCATGATTATAAGAATTTATTTCCTAAGCTGCCCCTGAATTGCATGCTGATGGGTTTTTTTTCCCCTTTCCCCTCCCCTTTATCTTTTTCACCTAGAGAGGACTTTCCATAGGCAGGATTATATGATGATTTTCTCTAAAGCTGCTGGAGAGGGATGGAGATTATGATCCCCAAGGCCTGAGGTGCTGCCCAGAGAGGCAATCTGGGGGCTTGGCTGTGGAGATGCCACTCTTGGACCAAAGAGAAACCTCCTGCTAATGTGAGCTTTAAGTGAAATCTTCACCACAGAGTTATTTTAAGTTTTTCTGTGCAGTGTTTAATTACTAATAAAATGGGAAGTATCAAGTTCCATTTGATTTTTTCTGTCTGCACGAAGCTGTGTGTGTTTGTGTGTGCACNACATTTGATTTTTTTCTGTCTGCACGAAGCCCCTCCTGTGCAGAGCTGTGTGTGTTTGTGTGTGCACACATCAGCTGTGGGAAGCACACACTGAGGGCTGCGTTGGAATCCTCTCCAGGAATCACACTCGTGGCTTCTCAGGCTGTTGTTGGTCACTGTGATGCCCTGAAGAGCCTTTCAGGAATTCTGGAGCCGAGGCTCAGCACACTGGGACTGATATTCTCACATGGCTGTAATGCCCAGGAGCCATGGCTGGGAAACAGCTTGTGTGAGGTGCTACAAAAAGAACAAAGATTCCCTCCTCCCACATTCTTCTTGTTTGATCCACTTCTTCAGGCTCTTCCTGCCAGGCTGGTTTGTGGCAACAGCACAGATGTTTTCCACTTTGCAGCAATATGCTGAACATATGACAGAAATCTGTCCTGGAACACAGCCTCCCTGGGAAGTCCACTCTTACTCTCAGTAGACATTGTGGATGCTGATTTTAAGGACCTAAGTTCTTCCTCTGTTCCTTCCCTGAAAATTCACTTCACTGTGGCTGGCTACAAAGCTTTTCCACCAATTAGGTCTGAAAGGATGTGTAAAATGTGAATCCTCTTTGTTTTACAAGCACCATTCTGTGTGTAAGCCCTGGGGAATCTCTCTCCCTGTCTCAAACAGAACACATGGGATGTCTCTGCCATTTGCTCATGATTGCTCAAACAGCACTGCCAAGAGCCTCAGTGTGACCAGACTGCCCACAGCAGTGGTGGATCTCAAACCCCCATGGCTTCATTCCTGCCCACAGCAGTGGTGGGTCTCAAACCCCCACAGTTTCATTCCTGCCCACAGCAGTGGTGGATCTCCTCAGAACCCCGTGGCTTCATTCTCACAGCTGTGGCCTGAGATTTCCATGAGTTTTGTCATAGTATGATTGGTGTGATCTGGCTGAGAAAGAGCTGCCAGGTTTGGGTCTCCCCTTTCCTCAGTATTTATTTCTGAACTCCTTCCTTAGCATCTCTTTTTGCTTTGCCCTTCTCACTTCTGAGATCCTGCATGGCTGATAGAAAGCAATCTCTTATCTAATGAGTGCTGAGGCCTCCTGGTCACTGCTGTAGACACCACTCAATCTGATTTTATCAGTGCCAGAACAAAGGGTTTGATTCCCTCCGAGGCCCAAGAACAGGAACCCAGGATATTGGATTAGGCACTAATGGCACAGTGGGCAGGAGGTTTTTGAAAGTCATTTCCCTTTCCCTCTGTCATTAATCTGCTTCCCTGGCTGATGAGCTGCCAGTGTTTTAAGAAGCAGATCTCATGAATATTCCTTAGTGACAGGCCAATCCAGAAGCCCCTGCAGTGAATGCACTGTGGGCACATGTAACAGACTGAGGAATTTGGGCACTGATTTCTGTTTAAAGAAAAAAGCTTTTCCCACACCAAAACCAGAACTGGACTAATAGCCTTCTACTGAGTATACAGTGGGAAAGCTTTTTGTTTTCAAACCTGCACAAAGCTCAACCTTCCATGCTTTGGGATTCCAGAATCTGAATTTAGGGTTTTGTTTAAGGGCCTGAAGAATCACACCACAGCTGCAGTTTAAAGCTAAGTGCCATCAGAGATGATCTAGTCCAGTTAAAGCAAAACCCCACCCCATCATGCTTCTATGATTCGTTTTTAAGAACTCCAGCACTGACAGGAATGATTGACCAGTTTTCAGACCGAGGGAGGTATTTTCTTGGGGCAATAGGAAATACATCCCAATACTTCAGTGGCTATATTGTATCCCAGTTTTCTGGGTGACTGGTCTGTTCTGTTAGTGGATAGCTGAGATGGAATTGCTGGGGTTTTTTTCCAAATAAAGTTGCACATGGTCAGCTTCCCTGGGAATCCATGTACAGCTGTAGTCCACCAAAAACTTCACGATCTCAAAAGCTAATGACAGATTTGCTTGTGAGTAGAAACAAAGTACCTAAGTCCTGCTTGCAGGGAGGTGAACTGTTTGTCAGAAGCACCTGAAATGGTTCTCATTTTCCAGTTTCATATATGTTTGAAAGTCAAATTATTGTACAGAGTTTTCAACAGGGTTCCAAAAGATGAAGTAGTTTTTTAAGGTGCTGCAGAACGACCAGTTGCCAATCCTGTTCATAACACAAACAGTTTTTTAAGTGCTGTTTCAGCCTTACTGAAAGATATTTGGATTTCTGGAAAGACAGAGGTGGGGCGATGATTTGGAACAAAATTGAAATAGAGCAGATCTAAATAACACAGTAAAGCATGTTATCAGCATTAAAAGGCTTTGTGACTTTGAGAAATATTCCACATAATTAATTTAAGAGACAGAGCTCTGTCTCACCGTGTGGCTCTATCAGCAGCTGCCTGGCACTGCAATCAATAAATTCTATCACAAAATTGCCTTGCTAATTAGATGGAACACAGTCTGGCAGGAGTACTTGGAGAGTTCATCCGCTGGCCTGGTGAGTGCTGTGCAATATTTCTGTGTCCAGTCCTTCCATGAGAAGCAGGGATTGTGATCCCAATGGCACTTAGGGACACATCCTCTCTCTGGAGGACAAGGTGCAGGCTTTCTGTGCTCACACATTTTTAGGCTGAGGAAGTAATCTCAAACCTACTTAGTCAGGGTCAAACTGTTAGCAAGAACAGATGCTGGTGAAGATTTTCTACCTGGCAGTTTTCCCCCTCTTGCTGGGGGTTACTCTAGCTGGAATTCTTGAGGTTCACAGAAAACTTCCTGATAAGCTGCAGGGAAAATCTGAGGAGCTGATTCAGCCTCCCATTCCAATATAAAGCTCTCCTTCCTGGCTGGTGGTGAAGAAGAATTTTGACAAGGCCTGCTTTCACAGACAGCTCCAAAGGTGGAACATGGCTTCATTCTGCTGGATTTTCACAGTATAGGAATTATCTATTTGTAACACACAGGAAATGGAAATGTTAACTAGCTTTACATGATGATTTATGATGAGAATTACAGACTCCCAGCCCAGCGGAAATTAATTTCAGAACATCTGCTCAGCATGCATGGAGGCACTTGCAGGCAAGGAACACCATATTGCATGGCAGAGATTTGGGCTACAGGTTGGAGTTTTCAAAAAGCCTAAACAGCAGCTGTCTTCTTCCTCCTCCTTTGCAGTTAATTCATCATAACTACAGCGAATAAGGGGTCCTGCTGCACCCTGCTATTGTGAGTCAGAAACACACAGAGCAGTGGGAGCACTGCTGCCTACCAGCACTGGCATTCAGAAAATATTGTGTCACTTTTTGTCCTTGAAGGAACAGCTGTTTAGCAGAAGCTTCCAATTTCCACTGGGAATGTGAGTGTGTGAGTGTGGGGGGTGCAGATGTGGTCTCTAAACAAATTGGGGAGGTGATGGCCATAGGGTTTCAGTACTGACAGTCTGATAGCTGTAACTTTATACAATGCTGCATTTACCTGTTTTAAAAAGCAAGTTTAAAGTCACTTAAAGCCATTTATCAAATGATTTTTAGGTTGCTGAAGTAGTAACATGAAAGTAAATTTCATCTATCTATCTATCTATCTATCTATCTATCTATCTATCTATCTATCTATCCCTCCTTTTATCTATATAAAATCCTTTTCAGTTAAAAAAGGTGACAATCCCTATGCCTCTGAAAACCTCAAAATAAATAAACAATCTTATGTGATAGATCTATTTGCATGTTTAATCAGTGTCCTTAAGCAGCATGAGAAATTGTCCAAGGACACACAAATAATGGATAAATGATATAACTGACACAAGCCTTAAAGGTATCTATTAATAATGATTTAACAGAAAACCTGACATAAGGGAATTCCCTTCTTGGTACCTGGTTTTTATTATTTATTCATACTTCATATGAAGTAGATGAAGTTTTTGTTGGCCAAAATAAAAAGAAAATTAAATTTCTGAATCGAGATACCATTAACTGCAAAGGAAATGTAACAAATCTAAGATGAGAAAGAATAATGATAACTAACATGTAAAAATCAGGTATTTCCATTCATGCTTTATGGCTCAAGGATGTTCTTCAAATGTTCTTTAAATGACTGTTGCCTTCATAGGGCAACACAAGGGTCTTGGATGCTGCCAGGAAGTCCTAAACATCCAAACATATATTAGGATGAAACGGGTATATCAAATATACCAAATACCAAATCTATTCTGAAAGAACCAAGGCGTTTTCTACCCTCTGGGCTAAATGTTTAGATGTCAACTAATGTTTAGATGTTAGCATTACAAAACCAGAAAGTTAGAAATAAGAACAGTGAATGATTTAAGTGGAGTGCCTCTGTCCTGCACACACACAGGAGGACAAGTAATAACTATGATACATACAGATGATATATATTCAGATCTATACCCATCCCTGAGGTATTAGTTATAGAATGATATACCTTCCATAATGTTATCTATACATTAGTCACAAAGATGGGGGGTTTATACACAAGTACTTCTTCCTGTGCTGATTTAGCCACATGTTCATGATGACTTCCTGATGTGGACACAACCCCTGTGGAAATCTGCCTGGCAGCCTTTGGATCCCACGTGGCTCTGCCCTGCACTCCTGGGCAGCAGTGCTGCTGTGGGCAGGCTGGCACGGAGGGAATGCTGCACCAGGGGTAGCTCAGTCCTCCTGGGGAGCTTTGCTGTGGCTGCTGCTCTGCTGACAGGCCTTGCAGAGCTGCTTTGGCAGCCCCCTTGGCTGCAGTGCTGCTGTGCCTGTGGGGTGACAGCTGTAGCTGCCTCAGTGATGACACTGTGCAGAGTCAGTGTGTGAAGATCATCAGTCCTTGCACTGACAAACAATGAATTTTCCTCCAGGCAGTTTCTGAGTTCTGTGCACACCTGTAACTAATGCAAATGCTCCATTGGTTTGGAGTCTTAGTGACTGTAATGTGTTCAGAGCAAACCTGTGAGTACCTGACTCTTATTTTGTCAGCTGTCAATCCTGTAGTTTTTTATTAGCACTGAAGTGACAGCTTTGTATTTAGAAAAAAAATATATTTACATACATTATGAAGACTGTTGCCAGTCACTACTTATGCACACCTTTATAGAAGGGCAGAAAATAGCACATTCCTATGTGCAGTGTAAATTGATTAAAGGTTATCATGGGGTCCTGGAAAAATGCAAGATTCTCCAAACTGGTGTGTTCCCATTCAACCTTCCACAGCCACACCCAATATGTTTTCTCAGAGGAAAAACCACAACCACATGTGTAGCTGTAATCTCTGCTGAATTCAGAGTGTAAGAACCTGAGATCTCACCTAAATTTGGTCCTTACGTGCCTCCCATGCACATTAACTGTAAACCTTAGGAATCCTCAGTATAAAGTCATTATCTTCTGTGCCCCATGGATCTGACCCAGGTGCTGCTGAATTGTCAGTGCTGTGTGGGACTGGAACTGCTCTGGGCAGCCTGGCAGTGGGTGCTGCTGGGCAGGGATGGTGGTGGGGGCCTGCTGTCCACACTTTGCATGTCCAGAGGGTTTTACTTTGCATTTCTCCTCCGTGTATCTCATGCCCATTCCAGGATGGGGTGTACTAAGCTCACTCCTGAATCTCATTTTTTAGGTTACTTTCATCTGAAGTGTCTTTACAGTCCACTCTGCCATTGTAACATCTGGTCCTTCTGCACGACTGAGGCCACGTTCTATGTAAAATGTCATGGCAACTGAAATCCACAAGTCTCCAAGTACTACTTCTAATTAGTGACAGCATGTGATCAATGCTATTTGTAGAGTGTAGAATAGGTCTAAAAGTAGTTTGTCTCCTAGATGTTGCTAGTCACAAAGTGGGTAGGCTAAAAGGAAGAGTTCAGTGTTAAAACTGTAGCTGACATTAACATGTAAACATAACAAGGCAGGAGCTGAAGAAGCTGAGGTGGTTACATCTCCAAGCTTGCTTGTAAACAGCAGCTGCTGAGACTGCAGCACCCTTGTGTGCATATCTTCCTACACCTCCTTCAACTCCTTTGCAACAAATCTGGTTTTAAAACAAATGGCTAAAGCTGTCTGCACTCTGTATAAAAAGTACCCCATGACTCCTCTAAATACACTGGGTATCTCTGACCTGGCAGTAACTCCTCCCTCTCCCCTGGCCAAGCATCACTTGAATCAGCTGTGAGGTGGTTTGGTTATTCACATTCCACTTCCAGATGCAGAGGCCCAGCCAGCAGCCACTGCTCTGCAGAGCTGCCAGTGCCTAATTGTTTCTGGCAATGACAACTGCCTTTCTTAGGCCTTTTTTCTTCCTTCTCCCTCCCCAACTGGCATTTCAGAGCAGTAGCTTTCATAATGCATTAGCTTAATGCACTCTGAGCTTGACCACATCTCCCACTCCCACTGCTGCCTGAACCACACACGGTCCTTGAACTCAGCATCCAGTACAAACGATTTAGACAGATGAATAAATAAGCCTCTAAATGCCCATGTTCCTGCAACAGCAAAACCAGATCAAACCTATTGTTCAGAGCAGCCTATAGCTGCCGACGCTGGGCTGGTGAGCAGATGGATTCACATTCACAGAATGTGGGGGCATGATTCAAGTGAAGGTAACTCACTTGAGCAGAGTTTCAGGGACATGTGGACTCTGCCACAGTCCCCCTTCCAGTGACAGCACAGCCAGTGTAAGAGGCAGAGTCTGTCACCGCAGTGTGGTTCTTTTTTACTCAGCAGAAGGCTCAGTTCATCTGAAAGGAGGAGAAACAATAGATGATTGTGTAACAAGCAATTCCCTCTGAAAGTCAATCTCGCTGCTTTTCAAAGGCCTGGCTGGATGAAAGCACTCTCTGCTTTGTCAGACCTGAAAAGGATGGCAGACTGAAACAAATACATCCTGTCCTGCTGTTCCTGGCATTTCACTTGGGTTTGAGCCAGATGAGGTCTCGGTGAAGCACACAGAGAAATCCCAGGGCTGCGGTGTCTCTGAGCCTTCTGGCTGCCTGACATGCTTGACCATCCAAACCAAAACAATGCATCTTCACCCCAGTGGAACACACAAAATAGTTAAATGGGGAAAATAAAAAAAGGAGATTTGTTATCTTACATAGACCCGAAGGACTGGATTAAGACCTCCTTAGCTGTAAGTGTAACTCTGTCACGGCCCCTTTCCAGTTTGACAATTAAGGGTAGGAACTGAGACTGATAGAGTGAGGAAGGATTTTTTTCAGTACTCTTAATAAAGCCTTGGGTGAATTTATGTAGACATAAACTCAGGGTTGGTTTGCAGAGACATGAAATCCTATCCAGCAGGGTCTGCAGCTCTGCCTGAAGCCAAATGTTTTACTGGCCCCTCAGTTAAAGGACTGAAGATGTGTCCCAGGGCTACTGTTCATTTTGGGGGCACTGGGTAGAAAACTGAATCACCCCTTTCTGCCTAGAGAGGGGAAAGAAGTAATTTTCTCTTGTCCTTTGATAGTGCACTGGGGTTCCTTTTATCTTTATGCACAGACAGCAATGAAGAGACATTTCCTCCTCTCAAAGGAGAGATGGTAACAGCCAGAAAAGCAGTTTCAGGTCATGCTAATATTCACGTGTACAAAATACATTTGCATGAGAAATGGGAGCGTGGGTGGGACTGGTGTCACTTGTCACATCTGAGCAGGGCCACCCCTTCCCAGGCAAAAGCTCTGAGGGTTTGCCTGCAGCAGCAGCAGTTTGGCTTTTCGTGTCCATCAACATTCAAACAGCAGCTGCATGACACAAAGTTTAAAAAGGAATTGGGTCATCTCTGTGAAAGGAAGCATATGGGGTTTTCTTGTGTATTTTACACTTCACAATACAAAATATCCCATGGAATTTCAGTGTCCCATTGAACCATCTAAACCACTGAGCAAATAATTGAAAGAAGAACTTGTCATGTAAATATATTCCAGTTTCTTAGGTCACAAATCTATTAACATACTATAAGGAACAAACAAAATTATGGAGATCAGGATGTCAGAAAATTCTCCATGAAAACAGAGGTAAAACCTTCTTACATTATTCAAAGAGTATATTATTTTATAATTTTTTCCCATTTCACCAGAAGAGCTATTGAAAGTGATCTTGTTTGGATGGTACATAAAAACAATTAATTATCTGACAAATGCATCTGAGTGTGCACTGGTACGTGTAGAGTCTTCCAATAAAGAGAAAGAGAAGTAAAACAGACAGAAAACAGTTCATTCATGACCAGATCAAATATTTTTAAGTTTGGCAAGGAAGAAGTTTGTGCACAAAGATTCTTTGGAAATCAGTTTTTTAATGTTCAGCAGAGTATTATGAATTCAGGTTGTATCCAGGCAACTTTATGTGAGCAATCTAAAACATTCCAGAGGCAAAGAAAGGTTCAGGCCCAGCTTGAAGAGCTTGAGCTCTGGAGCACACGAGCTCAGAGGTACAGCTTGGCAGCCAGCAGAACACAGGCACTGCTGCTACAGGAGGTTTGTTAATACTCTCCAGTATTTTTAATTTGGAACCTTTTGTCACCCTTTACAGCTGCAAACCCCTGCAGTTTGGGTAATTGCCCCTGATTTCCTGTCCTGATCAGCTGCTCCAGGCTAAGATGGCAGTGTCCCCAGTTCATAAACATCACCAGCACTGACAACACACTGCCCCAGCACATCCCAGCCTGGGCCTTGCACCTGGCAGCTCTGCCACCTCCAGGATCATTGTCTTCCTTCAGAACATCGTGGTGCACCTCCCAAAGGGCCTCTGCATTCCTGGCAGGCATCTCAGACAATTTCAGGTAAAATGAAACTTCCTTGGGTTGTTTTGTTTATTTGTGGTGTGTGTGTGTGTGTGGTTTTTTTTTGTTTGTTTGTTTTTTTGTTTGTTTTTTTTAATTGTATACTTGTTTTATTCGTTATTTTTCTTGCTTTATTAATGAAACTTACTGATCTGTGCTACCTTAGAGAAAANCTAAGCAGCAATAGTTCGTGGTGCCAAGGGTAGTCCATATGTAAATGGGAACAACTTTTATTGGTGTTGGACTGCTTGCACAGTCATTGCAAATGTCAAACAGGAAAATGATGCAAAGGGAAAATAATTTATTGGGAAATTTATTGGAGCAATTAGTCCTGGTGATATCTCATCTCTTCCATAAATCTGTTTAATTCCTAATCTAGTTCAAAGTTGCCCTAATTATTTTAAACCTCTATGAACCTGCTCCAGTTCACACCCTTTTGTATCTTGTTCACTGTGCCTTTTCTTACCAGTTCAACACAATTCTCCTCTACCATTGGCTGTGATGTCACCACTTTTTGGACATACGAAAGTTCTCCACATTTCCTGCACCATAAAATTCCTGTTTTACCTATCACCACTTTACTTGCCCCACTTTGAAGGTCACTCTAATCCCAACACCTCATCTCCCATGAGGTAATGCTGTGCTTTGTGTTCTGCCAGCTGTTGTGAAGCTGGGGAAGTCACTTTGGGATCTGGCCTTTATGAGAACACCACAAACACACAGTGATGTTTTGTTATCCTCAGGGAGAACCATTCAGATTGTAAACTGTAAAACATTACAGGAGCAGACCCAATTTCCTTTGGACTGAGATGCAGTGGGGTACAATGGGTGTGCAAACCTATCCCAGCTGTAGCAAGTGCAAATTACGTGTTTTGTGAATCCAGATGATACAAATCTCCCATCTGTTCTCAAAAGGAGCTGTAAAATAATCCCCAAAACCATGAAGACTAAAAATATGTCAGTGCTCTTTTGAGGAAGAGAGTGAGGCACAACCAGCAGGCACGAAAAGAGGCATCACAAACTGAGCAAATAATGAGCTTTTAGTTCTTTGCAATGACAATTCTTTTGAGACTGAGTGTTTCACTGGTGAAAAAAATGCATCCCTTCCCAAGGTGATCCTCCTGTCCCAGTACATGCTGCCACAGGGTATTTTGTCTTCAAAGAGTGTTTTAAAACTAAAATTGATTTGAAAGCTATTTTTCCTATGGATGACAGGGAGCTAAGAAACCTCTCTCAGAGAAGCCCTTTCTGGTTCTTCACCTGTTCCCATCAGAGAGGGCCAAGCAATGGGGTGCAGGGTTTGGATTCTAAACCAGCACATGTTTCATGGATTTGGCAACTGGCAACTGGTAACTTAAGAACATCAAAATGGCCATGTCAAATTTAGGCTAAGGGGCAGGATTATATAAATGTGATACAAAAAAACTGACCCACAAGTTGAAAACTAATCTGCATCGATATTAAAGTACAGTGATAAAAGGGAATAGTTTGCAGCTAATTTTCCTGTGTCAGTAATGTGATTGTTTTTAGCCACATGATCCCTGAACTGTGTCTGTGTTGAAGTGGGTACACAGTTGTCACCTCAGCCACTGAGTGACAATGAATGAGCCACTCATGGCCCAGTTGATGTTTAATGCTCTGTATCTATGAACTAGAGGAGCACCACACACAAACCTGTGCCAAACACAATCCAAGGAACACAGTTCCTATCTCTCTGCTGACTTCTTGTGCCCACCAGTATTTTTGTACTGATGGCAACTGAAGAAATGTACAATAACCTTAAACCAGAGGACAGACCCAGGATGTCATTTCTGTACTTCTACAATACCTTGATGCCACCTTTATCCCTACATTTTTCCATGTTGTCCTTGCCTCTATTTGGGAATCATAATTTGAAAGTCTGAGGAAAAGTTATTTTTACCTCTACAGATGTTGCAGGTCTCCTGAAGAGTTAAAGATCTTATGTCTCCAATTTTAGGAAAATTTCCAATTTACAGCTTGCTTCATTCAGCAGAAATATGTTTGTTTGTTTGTTTGTTTGTTTGTTTGTTTTAATCAGAAGCATGGAAATAAAGATCTGAATTTAGGTTTTTTTTTCTGTTTTTAGCTATCTATCAGGTTTTTAGATATCTTTCAGATTGATTAATAGGATCAAGTGGCAAAAGTGCAGTTTCCACTCACGTTTCCATTTAGGATTGTGCTGTTCTAAAAGGAAAGTGTTTTATAAAATTGTCTACGTAGTTAAAAAGTATTGGTGATATTCTGATTTTGTGCTCTCCCTAAATACCTGGGCATTTCTGGTTGGGATTGCTGCTCAGAGATGTGCTGTACAGCCACAGCACCCAGCAGGATGCACTGGAACTGTTTTCAATCTACTACTGAATGTCCCACATTCTTTCTAAAGGAACATCTGATTCCACAAATGTGTTTAGTGAGGAGAGTGATCATTAGTGCAGTTTGATGTACTCTTCAGATGATGCACAAAACCCACCCCAAATAGCTCCTCCTTTTTGCTCCCCTTTGCAGAGTGTGTGCTCTTCCCTTAGCCCCAAGTTCCAGGCCAAACCAGAAATCACTTTGGATTCACATTCCTCTCTGAGTGTGTCTCTGAGGCACAGGTGGAATTACACTATCCAGGGACTAGATATTGTCAGGCTACTTGTCATCATGCTGCAATAAAGCAGCAATTTGTCTTTCAATAAAATAAAATAAAATAAAATAAAATAAAATAAAATAAAATAAAATAAAATAAAATAAAATAAAATAACCCCCAGTTAATTAATCTCTCAGAGCTTTTATTGTCTGGTCAGGGCAGCAGGGCTTTACCCTTCCTCTGCTGCCCAGGGAGTGAGGATCCTGCGTAACCACTGCCCTTGGAGCAAGTTTCAGGGCAATATATTGAGGTGACAACAAGGAAACTTGGTTTGCAAATTTCTAGAAGTCTTCTGTGTTGGGCTTTCTGTGACCAACTTCTTTAACAAAGCCTAGTACTTCTGCCAATTGTTTGGGCCAAGGACTTGTGTGCTGGGTGTGTTTGGAGAGTGAAAACAGCCAGTCTGCACCTCAGTAGTTTAACTTGGAAATAACCAAAATACTGACCTCTGCTAATAAGAAGAGATGTTAAAGTGTGGATTAGAAGCAAAATTCAATATGAGGGGGTCCTAGTAAGAACTGGTCTTCCAACTGGGACTAAGGAGCTCACAATTACTCTCTCCCTAAGAGGATCTGGGTTCTCTTTTGTAAAGGTCATCTCTTTAAATCCTGAGGCCTTGCTCTAGAAATCCCTTCCCCAGTGAAATGGAGCCCTGCCTGCCTTTGTCATTTAACCATAAAAAACATGACAGGTCCTCAGTAAATGGAAACTGAACTCAGAGAATTCCTGTCTTGCTAACAAGAGTCAGTGCCAGGTAATGGACAGACACCAGCCCAGCAGCCAGGAGAGCCTGACTTTCTCCTGAAGTTCCTGTGTAATTTCAAGCTATTAACTTTTTTGCCAGCCTTTTTTTTTTTCCTCTACTCACCTTTTGTGTTTTCTAGATACCTGTTATCTGAAAGGATAAGGCCAGTTGTTTTGTGCAGAACCTAGAGTGATTAAGCTTCAGTTTTAGTTGGGCTTTTAAGTAGAAGCAGTCTTGTAGTAATTTTGCAGCTAAATCAAAATAAAGCTAGGATGCTGAAAACCTGTAAAGACCAGATGCTTACAGAGCTACTTTTCTTAAACCACAAAACTAATAAAGATTACTTGTCAATGAAGGAAAAAACAATTGCTGAAAGACAAATCCTCATTTTAAAGATGGAAACAGAGGGATTAACACATTTGCAACTAAAAATGGCAATTAAAAGATAAGGAACTTAGAATTAAAGAGCCTACAGAAACAAAGTATCATAAAAGAACTATTTGTATTAGGAGTAGACAGAGATCATGGGGCTTTGGCTGGAATGTCCTTTAGTGAATTATCTTCACACAGGTTCTTGAGGACTGTCGGCTTCCCTATGTCATATAATGTCATAAAAAAAA
>VWYO01007742.1:58012-72948 GCA_013400275.1 Rhadina sibilatrix
GGGGATTCGCTGCCTGCATGAGGAGCTGTAGGCGGATAGCGGCTCCGGAAAGCCGGGTCCAGCCCAGCGCTTCGGCTGAAAGGGAGGGACCGCCTGGAGTAAACCCACGGGGATGGACGGGATTATCTGGCCGTGGAGGATATAATTCCGTGGGGCTGGATGGGGGCTAGGAGGAGGATGTAGTCATGTAGTCCAAGGAAAAGCTAAACTCACTTTACAGCAGTAAGATCTACTTGTTACCAGGGATCCTGGGGACGTTCCTCGCTGTGCTTGGTAAATGCCCTGGTGCATACGGGGAACAGGGCTGCAGCAGGTACTGAAGGGGATGAGTTCTGTAACTGCTCGTTTACCTCTCAGAAAAGCGTCGTTGGCTTTTTAGGCGAAGAATGAATGAAATGAGGCCCCTTTCCTAAAAGTCGGGTCGGTAGTTTGGGGTTTTTTATGATCCAGGTTCCACTGGCAGTTGCTGTCACCCAAGCACTCGTTAGCTCTGCAGGACACTGCTGGTCTCTTTGTAGGGACACGGAGCTGGGGCTCCACGGGTGTGCAGACTGCCTTCTTTACTTCCCCGTCCCTGCGTGGTTTTGTAGCCAGGAGGGCAAGTTCTCGCAATCAGAACAGCTTTGCTCTCAGTATTTCGGCTGTTCAGCTTCTCCTTGGTTTAGCAGTGATGGATGCAGGGCTGGAATGAAGTTTGAGGGAATGTAAAACATGTGAAGTCCCTGGGAAAAAAGTTTCCTGCTGTCACTGATCACCTTTTTTTCATTTTCTTTTTAAATCCAGGGAAGCATTAATGGAGTCTAAGGCAATTGAAATGAAGGTTTATGGGAATTTAAAGGTGTTTCCTTATGGCTCAGAGAAACCTGTACCTGTTGCCAAAACTATAGTGCCTTGGTACCCTAAAATCCCTTAGAATGCTGCTGCAGAAGTTACCTTGTAATAAGATTCTTCAACCCTACAGAATGTTTGACTCCTTGAAAGACTCCTCATTTGTAATTTCAAAAAATGGAAACTGTATGGCTTCCTTTTAGGGGTCTTTGTTGTTTGGTTATGGCATGAAGGTGTAAATCTGTACGTACATCAGAAAATCTGATTCTCTGTGTGTTGGGTTTTGGATATGTGCCCCTTGGCCTCATTCTGCCTGTCATTTATGTGCGTAACACTGCACTTAAGGATATCAAAATATTTCCTCCACTTTAAAGTTCAGGAATTCCTGATGTTTAGTACTTATGCAAATTTTGGTGATGACATCTTTGTTCATCTCATATTTACTCACAACATCAGCATTGAGTTTAGTCCTGATAGACCTGGGGTCTTAACTTTGACTGAAATATCCATGTTCAGACAATTAAATAAGCTCAGAAGTAATGAAAAGTGCCTTAGTAACTGACTTTGGATGCAGAGGAATTGCTCGGTGTTTGCAGTTCTGACAAAATCTCTCTCAGCTTGGCTTTAGAGCCATTTCTGTGAGTCTTGTCCTTTTGCTGCAGTAGGAGTTGCAACTGCTTCTGAGACAGAGAACATTTGTTTCTGGGTCAGACAACACAGTGCCCAACAGGATCCATCAGAGCCTGCAGGAACATCCCTGCAGTTAACAGGAATCTCTGCATCCCAGCTGTGCCCAGCTGCAAGGGACTGGAATGCTGTGGGCTTTGCTCACCCCACTCATTTCCAAATCTGCATCACATGCCTGTGGAGATAGGGTCGTTTTTTATCCTTTTCCCTGTGTGTTTTTCAGCTTTTAGACTTTCCTGTGTCGCCCCCTCAGCTGTGCAGCTGAGTGGAGCCTGGCTGTGGGGTGGGACTGGGGCCAGACTTGGATTTGCACACCCAGGGCAGCAGGGCTGTGCTGTGTCGTGGTGATACTGTGGGTAGTTTACATCCTTAGCTGTTTCTTCTGGTAACATCTTTCTTCTGCTAACAACTGCTTTTCTCTTCTGGAAAACGGATTTGTATTAAAGAAAACTCGCCACAAATAAATGATTTAACACATAGGAGTTTGCTTATGGGTGGTATGTGGGAGAGTTGGAACAAAAATAAAAACTATCCAGTGTTCCTGCTGCTCCTGTCTATTGACTTTGGGTTAGTTTGTCCTTCTTGGGACATCACAGAGCAGAGGAGACAAGGCAGTGCCTGTCTGAACCTGAGTGGTTCCAGTCTGAATTCTGCCATCTTCTCATTCTTTCCCAGTCTACAGAAATGGGGAGTGTGACTGACTGGGAGCCCAAGCACATTTAGGTCAAGTTTGGAATGGTATTCCTTGTGGATGGAGCTGCACAGAGTTGCTGCCCACAGTGGCTGTTGCCCAATTTACTGATAAGGAAAAAAATCCAAAACCCAAAAAACAAAAACAAAACAAAACAAAAACAAAAAAACCCCCCCAAAAAAACAACCAAAAAATCCCCCCAAAAAACCAAAAAACAAAACAAGCCCCCCCCCAAAAAAAAAACCAAAAAAACCAAAAACAAAAAAACCCCAAAAATCCCAAACACAAAAACACAAACAAACAAACAAACAAACAAAACCCCAAAACAAAACAAAACAAAAACCAGTGAGGAACCCATGGTGAAGACAGATAACTATTCTTGGATGATTTTACATTTTCTCTAGTCAAGGGACCTCATTATAAAGCTGCTGTCAGCGCAGTGGCAGACCTCAGCTCAGCTTCCATCTCCTGGGGTTTGCCTTGGGATCCTTGGAGCTGAGTGGAAGCTGCAGTCTGGTAGCCAATTTTTGTAAGGCAAAATAAATTTTCCTTGCTGTAATGAGATCACTTTTTTGGCTGAGAATTTTTATGTATCCATAGCAAGACGTTTGGGGGATACTGTTCACCACATCTTTCTTTTGCTTAGCGGAAAAGGTGGTAATGAAATAAATGTCAGTTGCATTATACAATTAATTGTAGACAAAATGCCTCAGGATGAGCAAAATCGATTGTGGGAACAGGAAAGTCTTTTCTGCATGGGAAACCTGGGAGCAGTGAGATTTCATCACTGCTGGAGAGTCTGCAGAGCTTTCTGCCCTCGCATCACCTCGGACCAGCTCATCCTGCCCCGTGCTGGGCATTCCCAGTGCTCTGGCACTGCTGGAAAAGCTGATTACACCAGGCCCTGGGCTCAGGGAATTCCTTGCTGGAGTCTCCAGGGTGTGGAGTCAGCTGAGTAAAACTGCCTGCTGCTGAGAGCAAAAGAGGTCAGGAGAAGCGGCTCTGGGGTTCATGGAAGCATCTCATGCTTTCACAGCTCCCTGGGTTATGAAATGTAATAAAAGGAGTCCTTCGAAGGAGAAATTTTCAAATTTTCTGAAAAAAACCCAAACAAACAGATGTTTGCCAGGTTTAAAATATTTTCTGAGTTTGGACTTATTGTAGAATTATGAACAAAGGAATTTCCTCCATGCTGAAAGCTATTTTAATGAAAAGGGTAGAATTTTAAATATTTTAAATTTTAAATTTAACATAGAACATTTTTCAGCTGGCATTTATAGGACAGGTAAATTTATTTTGAATAGTATTTTCTAGAGTTTTAAATCAAGTGTTTTTGTTCTTTAGGCATAAAATCTGTCAAGAGGAAAAATAATTTTAAATTATTAATACAGATGAAGCATATCAGTAACAAATATTTCACAGCAGCCTGAAGACCCAAAGGCAGAAGTCCTGCTCTTTTACATGCCATGTAATGAATGAGACCTGGAATGAAGAGGCTCTCTTTCTATAACTGCCACGGCAGGAAGGGAATCTGTAGGAATTTTATGTCATGCCCAAATTCTCAGAGGCTATTTTTCTGATTTTTAGCTTACCAACTGTCTTATTCTCTGGAACAAAAGGTGCTCTTGGGCTCTGGGGCCAGATTTAGTTTCTTATTTATTCACCTGCTTGCAGACATTTGAGGAAGATGGTGAGTTATTCTGTCATTGCCTGCTGTACATTGTTTTAAAAAATATCTGTATATATGCTAAGAAATAATTTGGTCCAAGATTGTTGTTGAAAATCCAATATTTCCCCTAACTGCATTCAATCTTCCTGATGCCAATTTTTAAGGCTGTAGAATGGAAAATTTCATCTGTGTTCTTTTCCCTCTCATTCTCTGACTCCTTAATTAAATTTATAGCTATTTATGCACTTTATTTGGTGTTGACCTTTCAAAGACCCTAGAGCATCTGATGGCGAATGTAGAGTCTCAGTGTTTACTTCCATGGGTCCTGGAATGAATTTGTTATAAAGGCTAATGGCACTTTTGGAATTAAGGATGGCCAATGGGTTACTAACAAATAGTTACATATGTGTCCCTGGAGATACAGAACTATAAATATACAGAAATATATAGGAAGAAATATTGAATTGTGTCATACACACAGCACTTAAAATTAGGTAACGCCACTACCACCAGCAATAACAGTAAATCTGCATGTCAGAATATGAAAAACATTTCATGCTGTAGGTCCACTCTGTCATGGGTGTTGCACTTGGTGGTGGAAATCCTGTGTTTGGATGATCAGATCCACCTGTAGCCCATGAAACATGGCTATACCTGTTCCTAAGGTGAGGGCTATCCATGGCCCTGTGGGGGACCAGGCTTAAAATCTGTTTTTTCTCATGCAGAGTCCACATCCTTTCTTGGCAGAGCTTGGTGTGTGCATCAGATGTCACAGGAAGGAGCAAAGAAAAGGGAAATGAAAGGAAATTTCACACTACAGAGTAGTTCTTTGAGTATTTAAAAGATTGCTGGTGAGTGTAACCCTCGTAGAGGTTAGAAGTTTTATGATTTAGTTCTTATTTTTTGCACTGAAGTATTCATCATTTACTCTCAGGAAGGTTTTCAAAAGAGGCTTTGATAGAGGGCAGGGAAGGCAGCCCTGCAGTGCTGTTAGTGCAGGCAGGAATGAGAATCCAGCCATGCCTGTGTTCACCTAAACCAAAAGTACAAATGAGGAAAAGGCAGGATGGCAGCAGCCCAAGGTGTAATTGTGACCCAACATTGATTTTCTCTCTCTGACACTGTTGTGTACTAACAAGAAATACTCCTTTCACCTTGAAGTACAAATCCCATAATTCATTATTTGTGTTTTACCAATGAATGCACAAGTCAGTATCTCTCCATTTTATTATTAGTTTATTTATGAATTGTTTGTGAATCTGCAGAGCCTCTGAAGGGGATAAAAAAAAAATTTATAAATAAGCAGAGGTGCAAAGTTCCTCACTTGAACTTTTTCACAGTAGTAAGGAAGAGATGTAGACTGGAGATCAAAACGCTTGGGAGGAACCTTAGGGCTCATGAAACCCTTGTGCAACCCCAGCTTGGTTTAAATGGCATTGGGCTGGCAAAACAGAGGGTAGAATAAGGCCCTGGGAAGGCTCCTGTCCTAGAGGAATTGCCAGTGACAGAAAAGGGAATTATTCAAATACAGCCAGATTTTATATGAAACATAAACCAAAACACAAACAAAACAAACAAAAACATCAAAAAAACTCACAACCCACCCAGTGTCCTCCGGGTTTCCTGACAGACTGGCACCACTTCTGAAACAAGATATGTATTTTTATGAACTATTAATGGTTAAAGCAAGGGTGTAACCTCTTCTCTGGTTTAACAGTTTTGCCCTGTGGGAACAAATGTGCAGTCGGATAAGCAAGCTGGCCATGAGTTTAAAACCTGCAGAGCAGAGCAGTTCAGTGCTAGGAGAGAGAAGCACTGCAATAAACGATGTGGGGAGGTGGGACACAGGGGCAGTCAGGGGCGTTGTGCAATTCCTTTGCAGAGAAATCTGAGACAGGCTTGGGGACAAAGGGAACAGAGCAAAGCAAAGCAGGAGGAGCAAACCCTGAGGGTCTGCAAGACAAAAAGGTTATGCTGGGGTTTGGGGTAAAACTTGGACAGCCTGGGCAGGTGTTTAATGCAGTGAAGAGCAAACAGGGTGGCACAAACTGATAAAGAGAATCCCAAACCAGCTCAGAGGTGCTGGGGTGCTGCAGGCCTCAGACTGCAACAACTTCTGCTCAGCCTTTGTGTATGCTTGGGATAGAACACAATGTTCCCCAAATTGCTGGTAAAATTATAAAGGAGCAGCTGTGAATTGAGCACTCTAAGGTAGAAGCGAGCCAGAGCCAGTACAGCTGTCAGCAAAGGGAAATGATGATGGAGTAGCTGGGAAAAGAGAAAGGAACTGAAGGGGAAGGAAGCCACAGGCTGCCTGAGTTGGTGATTTGGAGGTAGGACAGCCACTTTTTTGTTCCTTAGTACTTAAAAGGACAATTGACTTTTATCAGAAACCCAATAGAAAGAACTGAATGGCACAGACACAAGCATTGGAGATGTGTCTCTGCCACCCTTGCTTTCATTACTTTACAGCACAAGGTGGACAGAGGAGCGTGCCCTTCTTACTAACTCACATTTGGTGCAGGCTTAACTGAAACTGTGCTGAGTGTCAAACAGGGGATAGGGAAAGTCAAGGGCAATTCGATTTTTATTTTTTTTTTTTTAATTTGGTTGGTTATTAGCTTGAAAAGTGACCAATTTTTTTTTTTTTTTTTTTTTTTTTTTTTTTTTTTTATTTTTTTTTTTTTTCGTGGNTGGGTTTTTTAAATTTCATTTTAATTCCAGTGTATGCTTTGTACTTTATTATTTGGAATAGGTTAGTATTTTAGAGGCTCCTTTATTCTGGTTGTTTAAAGTTCTTATTATTCACTTACCTGACATTAAAGTATAGCATGAACACAATGTGCAGATTCTCATCCATGAGCTCTGATGCTACTTTGCTTCAGATCTCTAACAAATAATCCACTCCTAAGGTCTACAGAGTGTCCCCAAATGAGCACCTGTTAAGTACTAAAGTATTCAGTTTACCCTAAGAAGCTTCAGAATTGAGCCTTGGTGTTATGACTTGTTAAAATATTACTTTGTTTTTGATTTATTTTAGCTAAATTATATATATCCATTTCTGTACCAGCAGTTAGTTTTTCAAGTCTGCTACACAACAATGTAAGCAAGTGTCTTAGGGGAAAAAAGCTGTTGTCCCAATGACTGTATTTTTCCTTTTGGATCATCCAGCATCAGAAAGAAGGATGTTACCCAGTGCTGGTGCCCAGAAGTCACCAGGAATATGACATTTACTCAAGTTTTTGTACTGCAGCATGAATTAGATTCCAATGCCTTACCTGGATCTCTTCCCAGCAGGTGAAGGTCTGCTTAAGAATATGAGCATGCAGAGGAAACAAAACTAAATAAAATCTAGTATGAGCAGCTGATTTCCATGCTCATCTAAAACTATTGCACAGAAGTTTAGTGCTTCTGCCACTAAAACACTCAGAGCTCAGTTTACTAATTCTGAAAGTCACCTTTACTCAACCCATCACTGCAGAGGAAAAGGGCTCAACCTGTGCTGCCTTCTGCTTCCAGATACTGTGTGAGACACTGGCAACGAGCTTGAGAGCCTTAAAAAAGTAACAAAGAAAAAAAATCCAACACAAATGTTCAGGAATATAATAAAAAGGTCGAGTCTTGCTTATTCCGGGGCACTTGGATTGCTGATACCACCAGTAACAGTTTGGATCTGAAGAAGTTATTTAAACAGTGCTAGACTTTGGTATTTTATATGTAATAAATTCATTGCAGGTCCATCTTCAAGGCAATATCTGTGGCCAAAAGGTCGAGAACACATTTCTTCTAGTACTGAGTAAGGGTAAAGATCAAAACCATATAGCTGTTAAATCTGAGAGCTGAAAACTTTTATCCATATATATATATATATAAATGGGTCTACATGATCTCTATTGCCAGATTTTGAAATATAATATAAACATCTATTAAGCAATTGTAGCATGTTTTATCACCAGAAACATTTGGTTTAAATGCCCAGGTTTCAAGAAGGAAAGAGAGCATGTGGGTTTGTAAATTCCCAGATGCATTTGCTGTCCTGAAAAGGAAAATACCTTTTTTCTCTTATAAATACAACAAATACTAATAACATGAATGCAGGGGGTGCAATGTCAGTTTTTCCAACCAGTTTCCAGTGATCACACCTTAAAAGAGATATGTCTCCCCTCTGCTCTGAAATGTGAGATTGAATTGGGGGATATCCCAGGAGAGCTCTCCAGGAACAGCTGATATCACCCCTCCAACTGCTACCTGTGCTTTTGGCAGCATGAAAGCCAATCCAGCTGACACACGTGTGCACCTGGCTTGGAAAATACTGATAAAAAACAAGTGTTGGGCCTTGATATTCAAGTCAAAATTGAAAAACTCTCTGTGAATATGTAGAGAGACTGCCCTCGAGGAGGAAGAGGTGCATGAAGAGAGTTGGTGCATGCTTTAAAAAGGTGAGAAGGCCTTGCTTATGTTGTACAGGTTGAGCTAAGGCTGCTTGCACTGCCACTGCAGAGTGCCTGTGGTTCCTGCTTGTGGATCTCCTGGAAAACAAACACAAGGACTGCCCAGGGCACAGCAGGGAAACCTCCAACTGTGCTGCTGCTGGGGCACCAAGGTCCTCATTCCCCTGCCTGATGCTGCTTCTTTGGGGCTGAGCTGAGCCCCAGGGACCAGGGGGAGTGCAGCTGACAGTTTGCTGTGTGGGTGGCTGTTTTTCAGGGTATGAAAGGCATGAAATGATCACATACTCACTCCAAAGCCCCAGGGAAATGCATTATTTACCACCCTGCCTCCTGATGGTGTTTAGTCTGGAGCTAAGTGCAGCTTTGGCTGCAATGATCAATGTGCAGAACCTGTGGGGCTGCCAGGAATGGATTTGGGAGCCACGCTGAGGATGCTGTTATTACACTGCTTTTCTATTGCTTTCAAAATCACTTTGTATCTGAGGATGTGAACTGACAGCAAAATGAAAACACGTCCCACCCTCTTAGGGCTTTCTGTACATGTTGTTCCTTTCTTCTCCCTTTAGTTGCCCTACATGAGGGCCTGGGTGTAGATCTTACCCTTGCTGGAGACCAAAATTTGGCTGCATTTAAATGGTGCAGACACAGCCCTGTAGGGGTTGGGAGTAAGGAAGGGGAATTTATTTCTGGAAAGGGATTAGTGCTACTGTGAGAGATTTATTTAGAGTCCACTCACCCTCAAGGGGCTCTGTACATGAACTTGGATTTGGGAATTGCATGGTGCTTCCCTGGCAGGGCTTGAATGGGCAATGGAGAGAGGGAGACCAGGCAGTGTTATGTGGGATTGCACATGGTTTTAGCAGCTTCCACAAGGCACAGGGGAAGTACACCTTTCTGTTTGACATTTAATTTTTCAAGTTTTATTACATAAAGACAGCTAAGACCCATTAATTCACTGAGAAATCCTCACTGAAGTGATCAGTTTATGAAAATGATCTTCCTGCCACTGAGTGGAATTAATTGGTAATAAAAAAAAAGGTGAATTAAGACACAAGACAACATAATATATGAATAATGTATTTTCACTGTATTTTGCTAAGTTAAGAAAAATTCAAGTGATATGGCCTTACTTACTCCTTAGGTATATATATATCCCTACTATCATTACTTATGTTTTAGAATGTTTTATTAAAAAATAAACAATTAGACAATTAGTTGAGCAGATCGTCTATTTTTTATTTTTTTTTTTTTTTTGACAGAGCACTGAGCTGTTAAGTGAAAAACAGGATTACTTGTGAGAAAAATCCAAATCCTAGAGCAGCTGTAGCTAGAGATGGGATTAAACAAAATGCCTTAATAGTGAAACATGACATTAGAGGCTGAGGATAAATGCAGACAGTTGATGAGGTTTGTATTCAAATTGGCTTAGACCATGTCTTACCTTTGAAGATGAGTCCATGGGAACATTAAAGCTGAAGGACACTGGAAGGATCTGCTCCCTGCAGGTCAGATCTGTGCTGGGAGCTCTGATCAGGTGCTGCTGTCACTGACTTTGGGGATCTGATGGGGCCAAAGAGGGCTGGGTTTCCCTGTGGCTCTGCTGCCATTTGCCAGCTGCAGGGAGTGTCTCTTTCTGCAGAATGCAGAAAACCAAAGCAGATTTAATTAATTCTGACAGGAATCTCATGGTGTTCATTGGGATGGGTGGAGTGCAACAAGAAGAGGGGTTTGGCCTTTTGTTTGGAAAAGGTGTGAGGGGGAGGAGGAAGGTGCTGGGGGCCTGTGTGGAGGGAGCAGTTCCCAGTTTGGGAAGGTGGGATGAAGGGTAACAAACTCAAATCTGAGCAAGCCCAAACTGTGTTCTCAGAAGAGAGGACTCTCATTCTCTTTTGGCTTTCAAGTGGCTGATGTCATGGCTGGGAGATGTGCTTCTCTTGATGCCCCCCACTCATTCTGTCTTATTCCTGCCTTTGGCTGCTTCTGTGGAAATATTTGGTGAGTTTGGTTTTCTCAGGCTCCTTGGTAGGGTGAGTGTTGCAGCTTTTTGTTTCTTAGCAAAAGAAGAGTTTCCTGGGTGCTGTGCCATCACACGCGCAGCACTCAGCAGGAAGCCTTCAGTTTCCTCAAATAAATAAAACACATAGAAAATATATGCTTATTTGATATTGAATGAAGCTCCTCCAAGCTGAATCTGAAAATCACAACTAACTGAAAATGGCAGAAAAAAGGCAATTGTACTCTCTAGAGATAAGGGCAAGTGATAGGTGGATCAGCAGAAAAAAAAAAATCTTTAAAAACTAGTTTATTGAAGGAATAGCATCAGCTGCTGTAATGTTCTCTATGTTGCAGACCTGCTACTGCAGCTCAGGCTGTTCCCATTGCAGCAAAACATTCTTGAAAGGACTGGAAGAGCTTGACCAGCAGAGCTGCATACAGCAGGATCTCTGTAATTCAGCTTCCACCAGCATTTCTGGCCCTAACCCATCCTCAGGGCCCTATAACTCAGCTTTCAAATCTTCATTTGGTGTTTGCAATGTGCTGTGATTTAACATTTGACCAATTTGATCATGATGTGAAACTCGTAGTGGTGGAGTCTTGTTCAGATCAGAGCTGTGTAGAGTTATATATTTATATATTTATATTTATTCCAGAGGCCTGTGGCCATGTGGACTCTTTGCAGACTGTCCTGTGTGGGAAAATGGGCAGCTGAACACCAGTATAGCCAACTCATATTTTTGAGTTCACAAAGAGACTTACTCCTGCAGGGTGAAGTAGTTGGGCAGTGCTCAGAGGAGGGCAGGAAAATCACAGAAGGCCTCTGAGCCTGGTGGTTGAAAACATCAGAGGTGGGTAGAAATTAAAAAAAAAAAAAAATTAGTTATACAAGAAAAGCAGGTGAATGTTGGTTATTTGTTGTGGTTTGGAAAAGGGTGATTTGGGCAGCTGGACTAAAGTTCTGATGTGAGTACTACAAATGGCTAAGATAACCATGATCCTTAGAGGAAGAATCAAAGTAGTGAAAAGGCACTGAAACTTGAATCCCTTGACTAAAAGTAAATCTTTTCCCCTCCCATATGGAGCCACGTGAGGTGTGTTATTCATATCTTTAGCATCTCATTAAAAGAGCACTTCAGCTTTATTTCCAGCAGTGTTTTCTGCACACAGTAAATACTCTTTGTGGCTGTGCCATGGATTATAGATGCCTAAGACAGTAATTTTAACTTCCAGAAGTGTGTGTGAGTGCCTTATTTAACACTCCCTGATGTGAACTGTTACCCTTCACCCTTGGTCACAGTGACCTGTGAGGTGCAGGTTCCCTCCTGTGTTATGCTACAGGTTCTCTGTTAATTGCAGTAGAATAAAGCTGCATATGCCATGCAGAGCTGTAAATATGGGCAGGGGAGGGTGTCCTGCTTACAAGTTTTTGTAGATCTTTTGCAAAATTCTCTCCTGCCTGGAAATTACTTTAAAATGATGAGTGGTCCTAAAACTTGCATCTGTAAAATGAGTAAGCATAAGAGAATATTCTGTAGCTCTGGTTGGTGCCTGTGATGTTTTGGTTTCTCTGAAACTCTTTCCCAGACACTGTTCTGTCAACAAGAGACACATTTTCCTGACTGTAACCTTTGTTTACATTCCTTTCCCTAGGAGGGACTTCTTCTTGATGTCCCTCTGACTTGACCAATGAGATTAAAGAAGTTTGTCTTTTTTCTACCTCTTGGGTTGTTCTTTGTAAAACAGTATAAAGGGAAGGAATTCCTGAGTAATAAATTGGAGTCATTGTCAGCCTTCTGAAGTTGGGAGTCCGTGTGGTTGTAACCTTGAACAGTGCCAATATCCCTTATTCAGGATGCTTTGGTGTGCATTAACTGACCCTTGCAGTGTGTCTGTGTGGCTCCTGTGGCACAGGAAGGGCAAAAACCTTTCAGAAGGGAATGCCACTCTGAACACTTGATGTGAGGAAGCAGCAATTGGCCTGTGTGATGTACCTGAGATGGAAAGGAAGTCTGTCACAGCAAGGGTACGAGGCCAGAGTTGTGCCCTACAAACAGGCTTTATTACTGCATAGTGTTTATAGGGCTTAGTTTCCTCCCAAAATACCAAAGGCAGCTGGATTCACGTAGTCAGTTTGGTCACCATTTAGTGTTTTGCCAGATCCCCCTCTCCTGACAGGCTGTGGTGCCTCACTTCCCTCAGGAGTGACTGATGTGGCAGCAGAGGGGTCACACACAGCCCTGCCCACAGGCGGCCCTGGCTGCTCACCAAGTGCCTGTACCAGTGTGCACAAAAATCCCCAAGTGCTGATGAGATCCAAGAAGCCCAGTTCTGATTAGGGTTAATGCTTAATCACCTGTTTTTAGAAGGAATTAATCGTGGAGATTGTTTTACCAGGATTGAAGAGAATCACTGATTTTTTTCCAGCTCACTCAAAGCTCTTCTAATAAAGGATGAAGAAGGGGCTGGCTGTTCTTTTGTGGCCCTTCAGGAAGGGTTTAATGCTTTGCACTTCCTCACAGTGATTTCTCTGCCTGGCTTGAGCAGCAGTTTTGCCAGGTCCAGGCAGGCCCTGAGAGGCAGATCTAAGGCTCAGATCTGTTCAAGAGATGATTTCTCAGGCTGGTGACAAGTGGGCACTGCCAAGTAAACAGAGTGACAAAATGATTTTTTTGCCAGCATGCTGCCTGGCATTTCTGACTGCCCAGTGTCTATCCCTTGGCTTTCCAGTGTACTCCTTGGTGCCAGCTCTTTCACACAGTTGAGTTTTGTGGTAGATCCCTGCTAGCCTGGCCTTCTGCTTGTGCTGGCAGTTGCTGTTGAGTTCTAGGAAGCAGCAGCACTGGCCATGGCCATCAGAGCCTTGTCCTGGCTGCACTGGTCATAGAGGCTGTGGGGTTTGCTGCTCTGGATCCTCACCTGGCTGCAATTGCAGAGCTCACCTCATTGCCAGGCTCAGAAATCCATGGAGAGCAGGGCCCTGCTTGTGTCTGCCCCGTGTCTGCAAGGGCAAAACACCACAGGAGTGGGAGCTCACCCGACCCCCAGAGCTGGAGCAGTGACATTTGGGAAGGCTCAGCATCCCTGTGGATGGCTCTTACCCAGCTGGGTGATACAGAGGAGAGCTTCTCATCCTCCCCAGCTGTGTTACACACTCACATCATCCCCCATTATCCATCCTCCCTGCTGCTCCAGCAGGAATTCCTGGCAAACCCCAGCTGCACAGAGTGTGCAGAGAACGTGCCCGTGGTGCCCCCGGAGCAAGGCCAGGCTGGAGGTGTCACCTCTGCTGTCCCTGTGCCAGGACAGCAGCTCCAAGGGAAACCCTCCCTGCTGCTCCTCTGGAGAGGAGGCCTGGCAGGGTGGGACCTGGGCAGGGGCTGGTCACAGTGCCCTGGACACTCTGGGGCAGGATGGGACCCGTGGGGCAGCAGAGGTGTGAGCTGAGCACTGGGGGAGCTGTGTCCCTCCAGGCTGGCTCTGCTCACAGGGAATTTGCTGCTTGTGTATAGCAGAAATTTTGGATCAGAGGGAGAAATGTAACAGCGTGTGTTTTAGGAGTGGAGCTGAAGCCTAGACCCCAATAAGCTACTCCAGTGGAAAGGCCTCTTGGGGAAACTCAAGCAAAGCAGTCTGGCTCACACATCCACACACGCCACGCAGCTCAGCAAGGAGAGGCAGGAGGCCCTCACACTGAATCAGTTCCAGCCAGGTTTATTTCCAGGAGCTGAAGGGAAATCCAGGCTGAGGTGCTCAGCTGCTGCTGAGCTGAGCAACGGGGGAGCTGTGTCCCTGCAGGCTGGCTCTGCTCACAGGGAATTTGCTGCTTGTGTATAGCAGAACTTTTTGGATCAGAGGGAGAAATAACATTTTCACCTCTCCTGTTTATGACCTACAAATTCACCTGCTGCTGTTTCTCTTTCCTCCTCCCTTCTCATCCTGCTTGCTGTCCAGGGCTGTTTGGGACAGATTGTCAGTGTACACAATCACTTAATTTGTGACCTTTGTCATTAGCTCAGCCCAGTGAAATGTTATAAACAGATCTTAAGCTGACCTGGGTGTTTGCTGGTATTCTTTGTGGCTGAGCAGCTGGAGTTCCTCCTGGTGATCTGCAGGTGGATCTGGATCCCCAAGGCAGAGCCTGCCTCTGCCACGGTGCTCTCTCCACAGAGCTTGGCAGAGCTGCTGGAGCAGCAGGGTTGCAGTAATCTGTCCAGAGGAGGGGCAGGAGAGAGGATGGAGGCTGATTAAACTGCTGAACTGCAGCCACCTGCAAGGAGAATTTGACTTGCAGGTAGTTATTCATCTGTAATTGTGTGACAGGATTTCTGTCAATACTTCCAACTTTTAGGTAAATTTTTGTTACTGTTTTGTTTCTGTGGCTACTTAGGAAAGTTTTGCTGCATGGCTATAACGCAGAAATAATTAACAAATTATAACTAGTGGATAAGGTGTGTGCTTGTAAACAAATGTTCTCATTTAAGGCGAACCAGGAGTCACTGAAGATAAAAATTATTTGGTGTTGCTTCAGAAAATCCCATTTAGTAGTTGTAGTTTGGTTTGGAAAGAGAATATTCTAGAGAAGTAGGGTTGGACATTGTCCTGGGTTGTAGAG
>VWYO01007744.1:0-13116 GCA_013400275.1 Rhadina sibilatrix
CACTGACAACATACAGTTTTAAATATCTGAATTTTTAAGCCACTAGTACCAGAAAGATTTCTTTTCAGAAGTAAAATATTTAACAAAGATTTGGGGGAAATCTTTTCAAATCCTCCTACTAGAACTTCAAGCACAGAAAAGAGATAAAACAAGGTAATCAAACACTTGCTACAGGAAGAGAAGGTGGCAGTGTGACCCAATGTGTGGCCTTCCAGTACCTAGGGGAACCTACAAAAAAGAGGAACAGAGACATTCTACAAGGGCATGTAATGATAGGACAAGGGGGAATGGCCTTAAACTAAGGTTTAGATTAGGTATCATCAAGAAATGCTTTACTGTGAGGGTGGTGATTTTCCAATTTCTTTTCCATAATGAAACTTAAATGAATAATCATGAAAAAGGTTGTAAGTGCAGGAGGGGCTTTCACACATATGTAACACTCAGTGCTTCGATGAGTTCCTAGGCCCTCTGAATTTGAGTTCCCTGGAGGGAAGCTCTGTACTTCATCAACTTGCTGCCTTCCATAGAGCTGTTGCCATATTGTTTCACATGGCTTTTCCTCTGCTTCAGAAAGTAAAGTCAGACTGACAGAACTAAAAATACAGGGCCTCTTCAAGGTACCCTTGCCTAATTGAGCCCTTCTGTGGCAAGAAAAGGTTCCTTCATACATTTGTTTCTGAATGCTCAGATACAAAACAAAAAATACCTTCTACATGCAACATACCACAGCATAAAGACCATGTTTAGTTTTCCTCTACAGAAGAGATGCCTATTAAAATATTATTTAAAATATTATTTCATAATTAGGTAAGATTAAAATGCTTAATAATTTTATAGTGTGTGGGCCAAACTAATTTTCCACTATTCTACTAGCTCTAATGTGGACCTCCCTATTTGTATACACACACCTCATATGCATAAAAAGCTACTTCAATAACTGTCTTTTTCATGACTGCACAGCAAGCTCTGCTCTGCTCTGATGTCTTACCATTTTACAGTATCAAAGGGCAGGAAAACTGTAATCCTGTTCACAATTTCCACAGCTTGAAGCATATATTAGTTATTTCCGTAAGAACATGAATGATGAAAAGGTCATATCACCTACAGTGATGATGATATTGGCAGGGAACAGTGATGTTACATCATTTAATTTGCCTTCTTTTTGTAAAGATGAGTTCAAGTGAACATCCCAGCTGGGGATTCACAAAATATCCTCTACTGGAAGGTGGAAATTTGTATGGAGTACAAATGTAAATAACCCTGCTTCTGAAATTTGTTTCCTACCGTTGACATCAAAGACAAGGCTTCATAACTAACCAATACCAGTGGAGCATTCTACTCCTCTGCTTTGCAGATTTCCAGCACCAGTAAACTTTAGATGTAAGGAACAGGTCCTGGGTCCATCCTGATGAAACAAAGCCATACTCAGCCAGCATTAACAGCAAGATAACGACCAAAATTAACAGCTGGTGTGATGATTGGGCCTATGGAGCATCCTAGAGACAGACAGGAAAGACTACAGATTGAAATTCTATAAAACTAAAGTTTACTCGGTCTTTTTTTGCATGAAGAGTAGCTTGCAGAAAGCAGACTATTTTTAATTGACATTCTGCACCCAAGGAATAATTAGTGGTCAGAAATGCCTCTTTTCTTGAATGCAAGAACACAGAGGAATGGTTTCGAACCAAAGTACCTGAAGCCTAGTCAGGAATCTAAAGGAGTAACAACTCAGCACTCCACCTTCAGTGGAAAGCAGTTCAAAATGCACCTTAGAGATGCTTGATTAGAAACTCACAAGAATACATCTTCTTGATTGATTACCTTGCAACAGCCCTATGACAAGCCACCATGTCCTCACTCATCAGGATCTAAGTTTACCCCACATACAGAAAATGGGTGAAGATTGCTCACTGATGGATTTCAGAAAATGTCTGGCTAAGTCCAACCTCGTCACTACAGTCACTGGGCACTGCAGGAGTAAAGGCATTACAGTAGGGTCACACTTCCTTAACTACCTCTTGGAAAAGCCTCCCAGCTTGGGCATTCCTCCAGTTGGTAATTCCCCTCTCTTGCGCAGAATCTCTCCAAAGGAGCCCTGTCCGTGGTGCTCAGCCACAACCCCACGCCACCAGGGAGGATGCTGTGCTTGCACCTGGTTACAAAACACCAGGCAAGGCCAAAAGGGATAGAAAACAAACTGAAAACAAACCAGACAGCAGTCCAAAGGAAAAGCCAACAAACAAAAAACTCGAACAGAAACCTAAAACAAAGACCTCACACTGTTGCCATCAAAGGTGTGTTTAGATTAGAGGGCTGAAAGTACAAGGTGTGTATACATCTATTACATATGGATAGAGAATAGACCCTGAAAGACTACCTGCACTTAGCATCAAAACAGTTAGTCTTCTTACAACAAGATGAACTGCTGAACATCTAAATATCTCAGAGAGGTACAAATGCAATAAGCAGGTGAGTATCACTTGAAAAGACCAGAGATCTCTCACAGACAGCATTTCACTCATATCCTTTGCAGTGGGTTATTTTCATATCATGAAAAAGTGTAATAACTTAAACCATAACCTGAGGATTCTGAAAGCTGTTCCAAAAATGCCTCTACAGACTATCTTGTCCATCCAGACTGTTTGTACCATCATGTGGGAAAACCCCATGGCTGGAAATGAGAAAATATTTGCTCTCTAAGCCTGACAGCTGTGATACAATGGCACTTAAGTCATAGGAGAAGGCTGAGTGCACACACCTTAACTGCAGTGAGCAAGGGAATTATCCTGCCAGATTGCAAGGGCTGTTCTCACCCTTACGATGGGGTAAAAACAAGGGGGAAGAAACCTTTTATTCAGAAAAGAAATTCATCTTAGGTTCCAAGAAAGATATGCCTACATACTAGCATACAGACTAAAGCTGATGTTACATTTCTGACAAAGTTTAGCTTAACAGCATATTGCATTGTGTTGAAAATTAGACCATTAGGAAAGAAAACACGTTCATTAGACACTATGAGTTGGGCAAGCATCCATGGAAAAATATAAAATGCTTTAGCCTGATTTTCCACCCAGTTAATCAGTACTGAAGCCAATGGAATCATTGTATAATTAAGTAGATTTCTGTAAAGAGCTTGTAACAGTTCACACTGCTTTAATAACCTCCCCATGTGTCAGGGAAGCTAAAGAAAGTTTCAGAACTGAAGGAAAATTTAAGAAACAGTATCAAGCAGTTTAGGAAAGATGAAAATTGATAGCAACATGTAACATCATGATGATGAGAGTCACAAGCATTTCACAGCATCAGTGTATTGTATCTCATTAATAAGAAGCATGACCATATTTTCTCCTCAATTTGGAAGTGAAAAAAGCACATGAGCATGTGGTATGCATAAGAATTACTCTGTCATGCATCACATTATAGTCACATTCATATACCATAAAAAATGCTAGTAACTTGTTTCATATAGAAGTACCATTTTTTTAACTACATACATTATGCATAGAATCCCGTGTTTGGCAAGAAAAGAGCTAAAGAAATACTGCCTGAGACACTGGAGAAAACTGACACCCTTGTCATACATTTTGTTGCTTTATAGATCTTTAATATGTTAATAACACAAGAGCAGGAGTTTACCACTGTGTGAGAAACTTAAGTTAGGCAGTGAGATGTACAGTGCTGTACTAAGCATGACTAGAAACAGGATAATAATCATTCAGTTACTGAAAGGGCAGATAAAAGTGCAAAAATCCCAGTGATAATTAAGGACAACAATGACATCTAGTGGACACTCGGCAAACTGACCCGCAGCCTAAGGGGAAAGGATCCAGCTGCCGTTCTTCAGATACTGCAGGGCTCCCAAATTGCTATGATACAAATTAGGAAGATGGAAAGGCAGAATTTGCAGCTGATGAAAGTCAAAATGATGTGGTGATTCATTTCTTCCAAAAGAATATTTAATTAATCAAATTAAAGAAAAATAAAACACATCAAAAGACTTCCATTTAAGATTCAGGATAAAAGCATGGGTCAAAACTTGAGAGAACATCACAAATCACTGATGGATGTAGATACAGAATGCTAAAAAACATCTCTACTACACTTTTTTTTACTCCCACAACATCTACAACTTTCTACTTACAACTTGCTCTTGGGATTTTGAATTGTTGGGACTGAAAACCAAAGTGAAAAAAGTAAAAATCCCAGAAGTAAAAATGCAAGCCACCATTTAGCACAACCCTTTTCTCATCATCCCAATCCTTCTGTTATTGTAATACCTGCCATATAAGGCCGGTAAGTTAAACCTTCCCAAAATACCAGCCAGTAACTGCTGAGCTCCAGAGAAGAGGAATTTGAAACATGAGGCTACCCTGACCCAGAATGAGCAAAGATACCTGCTTATGAGTAGCTTGATTAGTTTCCAAAGTGGACTTCTATCAATACCATGAATTATTTCAAAATCTGCTTTTGCTTTGCTTTAACCAAAAGGTAAGTAAAACTAAGCACTTAACTCAAATCTTATCACAGTTCTGACTAGAAACATCACCATAAAAATACTGGATTTGATGATTTTATAAATAAAAACAGTATACATTTTTACAAAGCACTACAACTCACAAACATTCAAAATCTTTAGCTGATCTAAAGAACTGAAAATTCGATTTTGCTTCATATTGTTAAAGAACTGCATCCCATTGAAAATTTTTATATCTCAGTGACTGTCCAGTATTAAAAAGAAAAACATTAGAAACAATACTCAAAAGTAAAACTTACATTTATGAACATATTAAATTATAATGACTTTGGTAAAAGAGTCTGATTAAAAAAAAAAAACAAACCAGAAACCAGTCTCTTAAATTTACAAAACTAAAAGCAAACATCAAAATAAACCCAGCCATTTTCCCCCTTCAAGCACATATTTTACCTCCAAAAACCCCTTTATTACATCAGACATTGTAACAAGAGAGAACTGTTTTAAGACAGAATGAAAAGCGACATTGACCTACCCGGATTTCCTGGAGATTATGAAAATTATTTCCTACTCTGACAGAGATTTTGCTTGGAGTGTAACTTTCATCCGATTTGTAGTCTGCATAAATACATAAGGTTTTCACTGTTGTTTTTCTTCTGCAAGAATCAACACAAGCTATGTAAGCATCATAAAGAAAAATATTCAGGATGAGTTTGTTGCTAGCTTGCAAAAACTAAGGATTTAAACTTTCTGAAAATGAATATAGTTATTCATAAGAAACTTGCTGTTGAAGAACTAGGTGATTTTCCACATTACATTATGCACACAGTTGATTTTCACCATTCTCCTTTGCTTGCCTTCAGAAATGTCAGTATACCACGAAACAGATGCCAAATAAGCACTTGTACATAATGAAGCTTAAGATAGGCTTTTCAAATATGGGCTCTCTTATTAGACCAAGGCCATCCCAAGAAAGTAAATAAAAAAGGGGGACAAGCATCTCATCTTAAGTTTGGTTAAAGAATAAGTACTGAAAGCATCCTACACAGGATGGAATAAAAATAAAAGGTTTCTAAAACTCATCTGTTAGGTTACATAGGAGTCATCCACCCTCCAGATGACACTCAAAGACACAAAAATCAGGACACGAGTCACTTTACGTGAGTAAATGTGATGCTGTCACAACTGACATGCCATTAAATATTCCTTTTCATTGCTTTTTGAGGCATTTAGTGATCATTATATTTGAAAATCTCATTTTTACAAATGCCACCTGACTTCTTACCAGTTGGGTAACAGAATTAACTCAGGAGTTCTTGCACATATCTTGGTGAACGGTAAGTGATATAAAGTTACACAAAGCACCCTAACCCACAGGGAGTATATTTTAATACCTAAATTGGATGTTCACCAAATGAGGCTGTGATCCATCTGACTGCCAGTAAGTTTCTAGATTATCATCTCGTAACTGATCCACTCCAAACCCTAAGAAAAAGAAAATGTGATAATCTTGAACATCCCATTCCTGTGATGCAAATGTAACTCTTCTTCAACTGTTACAAATTAATGTCTCTCAAGTTATAACATATTAGGAAATATTTCTAGATATCCAAGGTGCACCTAAGCTTTTCTGACACGAAACTGAAATAGGGGAATCTGGAGGAGTTCAATACTGTTGAGGCCTGGGGGGTGCAAATCCATGTCAACATGTCCTGGAATTTAAAGTGGTTAAGTAGTAATTCATATTGGTTGCATAATTAACAGTTAGGCTTTTTCACCTCTTCTGTAACTTAACTGCTGAACTAAAGAAAAATCATTAGCAGAGACAATTCATTATAAAAATTTGGCCAAAAGTAACACTTTCTTTTCAAGTCATGTCCTGAAATATTTTTGCTTTTTTAACTACTAGCTAGAACAGGCAAAAACAGTATTCCTAAAGGTTAATGCCACCACATTTGAAGAAGCAACTCCAGCCTTGTATTTTCTATTCCCTCATTATCTGTCCTTTTACTAATCACATCCTCTTATTGATTGTCCACACTAGCTGCAGTTCTAATATGGCAGCTGAAGTTTTATCTGCAATAAAAAATTTCCTTCAGCCTGTTTAAGCAACAAAACCATGAGACATTTTTCTCCAATATTCCAGGATTTCAGACCAAAGTCATTCAACCTGAGCACAATATTGTGACATAAAGGGAGCACTGACCCTAGGCTGCAGTAAGACAGCTGATCAATAGGTATTTCTGAAATAGCAACTCAACAACCCCAAAAGGAAAGAATACAGATTTTCAGATATTTTGAGCAGGTATCACTAACTGCACCTCAGGACCACAGGTTCATTTTACTTGCAGGGTTTTAGGGCCACCCTGTGATGGCCAAGGCCACACAAAGCTACAAAGTTCAAGCATAACATTCAGGTCACCCAGCTGCATGGTCATCCACAGTTAAAAGTGGAAGACACACAGACAAAATGCCAAAGCACAGAAAAAACTTCACTCTGCTGGGTGTGATTCTGTTCACATGGCTTAGTTTGCTCACTGTGTAAATAAAAAAAAAAAAAATAGAAGAGTTAATATAAAAATATCTAAGAGTTCTGTATAGTTCATATGAGATAGTTCCTCATTGCAGGATTTCTGATACAGCTCTAATTTTCATATTGTACCACGTGTAGAGAAGGCCAACATTATTTGTAGTGACTACTGCCTGTAGTTTTACTGCTGTGCATTCCTCCTCCCAAAACAAAAATGTACATTCGATTTTTTACATCATTGTTGCGATTTACCTGGCTTACAGGATGAAAGAGACCAAACTGCTTGTGAGCCTATTTCTCTGACAGTACCAGTCCTCTCCAACTGCTTTGGATCAGCACCAGGTGGGGTCTTGTTTGGGGTAGTCATTTCTAGTGAGAGAAAACAAGTGAGTTAGTTGACATATTTGTAGCTTGATGGGAAAATTAAAGGATTTTGTTTGTTCACATAGTCAGTTTAATTCTTTGGCCTCGCACTTTTATAATAGCCTACAGAATATGTGGTTTATACTTATACACAAATACATTTTTGTATGTCTATATAACATTTTATTTATATCTATAAAGTAACATATATACATATATAGAATATATTTATATGTGTCATATATCTAAGGGGTTCAACATTATGTAAATTTTGTGTCCTTAAGAATTCAATACGTACTTGGAAAATTCATAAGACATACTTTACTTGTATCATTCTAATTTATGCAGAAAGAGTTAGTCAGGGTTTCAGAACTTGGTTTTTACAGTTCTGTTTTTTAAGAAATTAATATTTAAAATGTTGATTTAGAAGCGAGCAGTACAATTTCATTCCCTCCCACAGTTACACTTAAAAGTTCTCTTAACCTACAAATTCAGAAACTAGAGCAAGGGATGCTTCTCCCCTAAAATAGGAAATGGGAGTTTAAACAAATTGTACAATTTGTAGCAATGGGTTATAGCCACATTTATTCACAGAACCTTTCCTTAACTTTACAACTTCATCTGGAATCATTAACTTGTGACTTGCATTGTTCAAGTAATCACATTCAGTCCCAACACCCAGACTATCACCACATTTACAACAACTTAATTAAGTTAGGTTTTGTATAGTACAGGAACATTTTACTATTTCCTAGGAATTGGCCTAAAATAATTTTTTTAAAAATTCCAAAGAAACATAAGTTCCACAAAAAGAACTACATTAAAGCTTAAAAATAAACATAAAGCACTAAAGAGTCAGGGAATTAGAGCTGACCTCTCATCCTTTGCTTACATGCATGACATCAAATCATGCTCTGCTCATCTCAGAAAGTCTTCCAGCACCTCTCCCAGACAGCAAATAAGGGACTGAGTTAGGCTGGGATGCACAGGATCCAGGCCCTACCCACTACAGAGCTGACATCAGGCAGAGACAACACTTTCTACGTACCAATGACTCTGTAACTTGAAATTCTTTGTGGGACACAGGACACCTGAACTCTGTAGTGCACCAAACGCTTTCTATTGGCCCTCAAGTATTTTCCTTTAATTTTGCAAACACAAGACTTGACACAATATTTTACCTGCTTTCTCAAGACTGCAGTCCTAACTACTATAAACAAAATCTAAAGAAATCATGGCATGCATAGAAAAATCTAAATACTGATAACAGCAAGTGTCACAAAAGGCTTCAGGCAAAATCCTTGTCCAAACACTATCCTCTCAGAAGAGAAGTTGGACACTACACAGCTAACCCTACAGATATCATATATATATTCACAGACATATTAATCCTAATGCCATCTAAATGAAAAAACCTTGGAAAAAAATACAAAACATTTAGTTCACAGCTACTTGAAAAACATTTTTCACAGATGGTTTGAAGTGGTGGGACCTCCAAAAATCATTTAGTCCAACCCTCATCTTCACCAAAATTCAAACTATGTTTATTAAGCATTGGGAAGACTATTATCCCAGAGTTGTGAATTTTTAAGCTCAAATGACCTTCTAATCCAAACTCTGTGCAATTTTTTTTTTTTTACTTTTGTGACAGTGAACTAAGAGAGTTGCATTCATTTTAATTCTCAGATTTACACAAACATCAAAAATACTGTTCTTCCAACTTCTAAAAATATACATAGAAAATTCAACCTCATGAAGTAAAGCTAAATTGTTCACTTGTCATTCAAGTGATCACATCTCAAAAACATCATAGAAAACATTTTTTGAATATTATTACCAGCAAGTCTTGACACTCTTTTGACTCCAAGAGAAAATGAAAGAAAAACTCCAAATCCCACCCTTAAGACACAAGGACTATGCAAACATCCCATCAAAACCCACCAAAATAAAGTAAATCACAGAAATTACACTGTTTACTCAGATTACATCACAAAGTTGATTACACATGCTTTTAGAAAAAAAATTACTGGAATTTTCAAAGTATGCAAAATCCCTTAAGATAACAATGTTAAGATTGCTTATAAGCTTCAGCACACACAGCAACGCTCTAACTTAACAATGAAAGACTTGTATTGCACTGGTTCTCAAAAATTGGAGGCGTTACATTTTGGTCTGCTGAAGACAGCAAGAAACACCAAGTTTGCTACTGTTTTAAACTGAGCTTATTTATTTCTATCTAACAGGAAAACCTTCTCAAAACCCCAACATTTCAACTCCAAACCACTGCTGGCAAATAAATCAGCCACATATTGTGTAACAGTGATGAGAAAGACCAGAAATTTTCAATGGTTGAACCAAATGAGTTAGATTTTCATGAGAGAACTCCTGCTCAAGAACAACACGTTCTGGATAGCTTTGTTGAACCTTCCCAATACTCTCAGAACTTTAAAATCTGAAAGCTGATAAAAGTACAAAGGGAAAATAATGCAGCAACAGGCCAGCTCACTCAAGTAACACTTCTGGACATTTTACTAGCAGAAGTAAAAGTACCTCATTTTAAATGAGACATCAATACTTAGCTCTAAAAGGAATTTAAGTCACCTAATAAAACTTTTCTTTGCTTTTTCAGGCTGTGTAAAAACAAGGAAATTTTTTAGGCCTTCTCCTTGACATGTGCTGAAAAATGGAAAGACACACTGCATCTTTATAAGCATTGCCTGGAAACATCTCTGATTTTCCAATTCAGTTATTCCAAAAGATCATTAACAGGCTGCTGTTTCTTTACTAACAATGTGAATATGTGAATGTCCTATTGACATGATCAAGGCCACACTTTCATTTTGCCATGTTCCACTCTGTGGTTTGCACATCTTTTGATCAAGATAAAGCAGCAGCTTTTCCCCCCCTCCTTGAACTCTTTATCCATCATCTTCCTCAGAGAAGTTCTCTCTTTTCCAGGAAACATCCCAGCCCTTCAACAGCCAGTTGAAGATATTTTAGCAAGTACAGTTTATGAAGAGAGTGAAATGGATTTAAATAGTTGGACAGTCTGCCTTCCCCAACCAAACCAGCCAGGTTGTTCTGAGGGCATCAGCAGGGGACAATTTTGAAAGGTGCACACCTGGAAGCAAACCCTTGTGTAAGCACACAACACGCCCAAGAGGACGTGGGCCTTTGCTACTAAAGCTCCATAACAATCCAGGCTCAAGGAAAACTGCAGATTCCAAAGCAGTTTTCCCCTATTAAAACTTGTAATTCCACCACGCTGTATACACAGAACTGTTTAAACACACATCTGTAAGGGCTCTTGAGAGACCTGACTGTGCCTGAGAGATGTCTGTCCAGACATTTACTTCTCCCGAAAGAGATTTGTGGACACCCAGCTTCAAGTTTCATGAACCTAAAAGCTAAGTTTTCCCCTAGCATCCAAATCAGGTATCACCTTCTAAAAACAAGCATCTCTTGATCCACAGAGAACTCAAAGACTTGATAATCACTGGCCTTTACCTAGCAACCCTTCTACTGATTTGAGGGCACTCATCAAATTTGCACTTAGTTTCTTCTTTTCTGGAGTGTCTATGCCTTTCAAAGTCCCCTCACAAAATCTAATGAACCTAATTTTCTTGCAGAGTCTAGGTATTCAGTACTACTGTTTAAAAAAATAACCAGACCATTTTAGCTAAGGGCTTTTTTCAGCAGAGAAATCACTTTCCTTGTCCTTATATTTCCTCACGCTTGTTAATGTGACAAAGCAACACCTGGGTAGCTGAAAGAACATAATTCTCAATTAATATTAGTTTTACTATGCATGACAGTGCTCAAACGGAGTATAAATGCCCAGTATATTTTGGGATACTGTGTGCTGTCCACTGACACCCTTTCCACTAACCAGGCCTCTGATTTTTTTATTCCTGTGTTCTCTTCCTCCCTCAGTTCCTGTTAATTGAGCTTAATTACACTGATTTCCAACCTGCCACCAAGCTTCTCAAGGTTTTTAATTCCAGCCCTTAGATGCACAGTGTCGGCAATCCTTTCAATTTTGTGTTCTGCACTACAGGAAACAGTGAAAATACACTCAAAACTGAACTCTCCAGGAGCATGTTTCATGAAACCCCTGTTTAAAAGTGAGTTATTTACAAGTCAGATTCAAAAGCTCTTTAAAAAAATCTTTAAAAAGAATTATTTTTAAACCACACTTCAGTAGCTGGAAGAATGGCAGAAATCCTGTAAAACTGAAGACAGACTCTTCATATTCCCCCCTTATTAAGTGCATTGGCTGCTGTAAAAAAAAGTTTGATCCAGACAACACTCAACAAACCACACTATAATATCTCCTGTGTACACACTGATTTTAATTGTCCACTACTTACTGACAAATTCCCTTCCCAAACCACCTCCTCAGAATCCTTCAGGGGATCAGAGATCATCTGGATTTTCTCCCTTTTTTGTATGTTTGTTGTTTTTTTTAAGAAGTATTACTCTGATTGCATTCCAATAATATAATTTTATTCAGTTTTTGCAAATATCTGACTACAGCCTTCCAGGAAAACTAAACAAAGGCTGCACTGACAACTTCAGCATTTTTATAACATCCAACAAGACTGTTTTTCCTTTTCTTAACAGAAGGGAATTTTATACCTAAGATTCCCTGATTTTCTTAACTGCACTACTCATTTTACTACTCATTTACAAGCTCTTGTCCCTGCTCTCATTTTCTTTGGCTGGACCCTTGCTCATCTAAGGCCTTTAAAGATCTCAAGATATATCCAAAAACCAGCCTCTCACTATGCTTCCTATTTTTTTTTAATCAGATGGAAGAATAAACATTAATCATTAAAATTACTAGTCATTAATTAATATTTAATAATGATTGTAAGCATTCAGCAGCACCCTATTTCAACTCGCTCACCTGTATATTGATCCCTCAGATTATTCTCTCAATACAATTTTAATAAACTTATTATTTTTACCCTGCCTCCAGTGCATTGCTTTAAACCTATTAGTGAAAATTACTAGTTTTTCATTGCCAGATATATATTTTATTAAAAAGAAAGATAATTAGGATAATTAATTCAGCAATTTTATACATATATTCCTAATTAATCAAATAAAATACTTTTTTAAAATTTTTTTTTGGTGAAAGCCCAGATTTTACAAAGTTACCAGGTAAAGCTACAAGCTGTTCCTTAAAGGAGGCGACCACATCTTCACAAGGAGTGTAAAGTGTAAATAATTATGTGGAAACTGTCGCGAAAACCAAGAGCAACCAGAGGATGAAGCCCCTTTGAAAAAAAACAACTAACTGGCAGCTGTCCCCTCACGACTTGTTCGTAGGGTTTTCAATCGATATCAATGACAATTGTAACAATCATAAACAAACACAACGAAAATTACCCAGCCTTACAACACTGTACTTCAGCCGTGTCCCCCCGGCCTACAAACCGCTTTAGTATCGGAAATAAAGCAGCAGCAGCACCTACTCACGGCAGGGGCCCCGCCGGATCCCCAGCCCGGGCTCCGCTCTCCGGCCGCGGGGGCGATGCGAGACCCCCGCACGCAGGGCGGGAGGGACCCGGCTGGGCATCCCCCAGACCCGGCGCGAACAGGTGGCCTCAGCCAGCCGAGCTTCTGCCCGGGCTGAACCTTCCCCCTCCTCCTCCTCCTCCTTTTTCTTCTCCTCCCCTCATGGCCCCGGTGGAGCCGCAGCTCCCACCTTTCCCACCTGATCCCGCCGGGAACAGCCGCCGCTGCC
>VWYO01007744.1:13434-71631 GCA_013400275.1 Rhadina sibilatrix
AATTGCCACCTTCCCGCACGGGAATGGAGGCGGTAGGGAAGGGGCCCCCCGCCTCGTAGCGTGCGGCCGCCGATGGGCTCGGCCTGGATGGCGGCCTCGCCCGATCCATCGTGGGAGAAGGGTCGGCTCGACCGCGCCCCGCCCCGGCCTCAGGGCCGGCGCCTCCCGGGGATCGGGGCTCGCTGGCGGCGTGGGCACGGCCCGGCCGGCGCTGCCTGCACACGCGGTACGTCATCCCCGGCGCCTCGGGTTTTGTGCCAGCCGGGGTCAGAGAGCGCGGTCCCTGCTGCTGCTCCCGGCCGCGGGAATGGCTTCCCTGTGAGGCGGCGCGGGATCCTCGCCTACTGGCGGCGGTGGCCTGGCTCTGGGAAAGGGAATGCCGGCATTTTGCTCCAGTGAAAACGGGGAACTTCCTCCTCCGCATGGGGGGGAAGCCGTATTTTGCCGTCTTTTGGGGGAAGCTGATGCCCACGTGGGTGCCTGTGGGCCGGTGAGGCGATCAGGCCTTCTTGCAGGTGCGATAAGATAGCGGGGTAAGGCCTTTTTCTGCGAGTGTGTGTAAAAACAGAAGAAGTCAGCAGGGCTTTTCTCAAGGACCCTGATGGTGTTTCCTGCCTGCAGTGCACTTGGATACTTCACCTGCAAGTTCCTGTGACAGGTTTCACGTCCTAATTTAAGTTTCCCTGCTGTGGTTCCTTCTATAAACTGCAGTCCTAAGCCAGTGGTCGTGAAATACTTTCATTAGTTTCAGTAGATTGCTAATTTATGGGTTGGTTCTCACGCATTTCACTTCACGTTAAGGGGAAATGTTAAAGATTGAGTGATAATTAACACTGCTCAGCACAAGCTAAACACACCCACTCGTTGTGCAGCGTCAGTATATTTGACCATATGCTTTCATGTTAACATATTTTCTTATTCATGTCGTGTCTTATGAGTAACATAATGATTTAATACAGTAGGGAAATCTGGGGCATGTCTAAACTTCTTTTTTTACATTGCCTCAGTTTGTAAAAACCTTAAGCATAGACTAGTTCTTGTATCATTTACTATTGTTTCTGCTTTGATACTTAGAGATGAAGTGTTCTCCCATATGCAGTTTGAAAATCTGTTTTATCTTTCATTTTAATTTTCTTGGGGTATTCTAGTTCTTGGCTTTCTTGTTATGATGTGACTGTGTCGTCCATCAGCAGTGGAATTGAGAGGTAATTCTTGAGCTTGTTTTCAATGGCAGCTGGAAGTGCTGCTCATCCTCCCTTCTTCCCACAGCATTTCTCTCTGAGGTCTGATGTAGGGTAATTTTATAAAATGTTCACTGGTTTTGTGCAAAGTAACTAAAGCATGGCACAGTTCTGAACCCAGACCTTGCTTCCACATCTTTCATCGAGTAGTCTCTGGTTCTGTTTCAGTCTTCATTTACTTTTAATGTTTTAGTTTTTCTTTGTTTAAGTCGAAATAATTCATTGCCGTTACAAATCCTTCTCAGTCATACTTGCCTTGACTTAGTAAATTATAATTTAGCTCTAATGCCTGGGAAAGAAATGAATATTATTGATGCAAGCACATTGCACTTGTTCTACAGATTGTACATTGCTGTTGCTTTCTGTGGCAGATAGCAAAGTCTGCATTTGGGCTCTGCCTTTTTTTTTTTTTTGTAATCTGGTGTGTTAGGGTGTGCAGCAGCTGTGTCAGATAGCCTGAGAATGCTGACTTAGAGTGCTTGTGATAACATGTTTTGTGTCTTATTTTTAGACATGTTTGATTTTTTTTTTTTTATTAAATGACATAATTGAACATAATGGGCAGCTTTTGGCTTTAATAAATGATACTTGACAGGGTTTTTAGGACATTTTCTTTTTTTTCTCTAGCCAGCAGTTTTTAGTCATTCTCTTCTTCCTTCACCTATGTTGCTAGTCTGTTCTGGGAAGATTTTCTGCTGCCACACCATCATCATTCACTAATTTAAAACAGTTCTTTGCTCTAGTAGCTAGTAGCAAATTAACATTTTCATACTCTGTTTTTTATTCTGTTCTTCTTGGTATGGAAAAGAGAAGCCCAGTCATGAAGTCAAATGCTTCTGAGTACCGGTTTCTCCTGCACCTAAAGTGCTGACTGCACTGCTGAGTTACTGGTGTGTCGTACTGTAACATTGCTGATCTGTGTTCAGTGTGCTGAGACTTCTACATCTGTTCCTTGGAATCATCAACCTTCCTATTCCATGCATTAATTTAAGTGCCACTCAGCTAACTGGATGTAAATATGTTAACTTGAGTTCAGTCTGGTTCTGGACAGTTTGTTTCTAAGTAGGTATTATTATTTTCTCTTGTGGACAGTTGTAGACATCAGCACAGTCCTGGAAATATTGCAGAAGTTACAAGAGTCGCAGATTTTTATTTTTTTTTAATGAAAATGGTTAAGACCACTAGAGGGTTTAGGATAAACTGACACTTCTGTCACTTAGAGTGGGAGTAGTGTGGGAGGAGTGTGTGTCTTCATGCTGCTTCATTGCTTCTATTCCCCCCACCACGTACCCTAATAAATGCTTAGTGTACATACTTAATTCTCTGACCCCTTCAAAACTATTCACCACAGATGGGCATTTTCCCATGTAAGTTAGTATTGGGAAAAAAACCAAACTTGGGCTATTTCATTGCTTACCAACCACACTCTGATTCAGCAGTGAGTGTAAACTTCAGTCTGATTATCCCGCCAAGACTGTGGAAAGGTTGCTGAGGAAGTTGGCAAGAATTGCTTGTTTCAAGCTATATTTGCCTTGGTGTTTAAAGCCAGCTCAGTCCCACGCTCCTGCTTTGGAGCTTCAAGCTAAACCCCAGCTGGAAGGGTGGGTGTCTGAGGGGAGATGTCCAGGCTGCTCTCAGCACTGCTCAGCAGGAACTTCAGGCAGGGTCTGGGGGGCTGGGCAGGGTGTCCTGCTGAGCCATGGCAGGTTTGGCTTCTGGGGCTCACCTGTGCAACCCACAGAACTGGTTCACTGCTGCCTACAGCTCAGGTGGAAGATCCGCAGTGGTCTGTCTGCTCAGGCCTTGCAGAAAGGGCTGGCCCACATTAGGCACTTCCTTTGGGAAAAGAGAGAGGGAGTGATTCACCCCCAAATACTCCTCACACTGTAAACTGCAGGATTTTAGTGAAAAGCACTGAGATGTCTTCCCAAAGAATGTATCTTTATTTGAAGTAATGACAGCATCCTGTACCTGTCCCCAAGAAAATTACCCTCACTCAAGCAGGGTAATCTCCAAAAATAAGGTTTTCAGTTTGTTGTTTTCCAGTGTATTAAAGTGAGAACTGCAGACTCATTGTTCCATGTCTGTTGGCCTGGCCTACAGATGCAATTTCAATGTTCAGCCCTACATTGTCAGTCTGGTCTGACAATACAGAACTGTTAAATCACTTTTATTTTTAATAGTCTGTCATTTATTTAGAAACATCAGCTGTGTTAATAGAACTTCCCGTCTTAGGAAATTTAAAATAGTAAATAAAAAATATGAAATAAAAGTAGAAACTGCCACAGTAAAGTTGACAGTGTGACTAATAGTTAAAATCATTTATAGGTGATGAGGAGTATCTTTTGACATTAGTTTAAAAATACTTTGGAAACTGAATAAAGAAATAAGACTACCACTTCTAAAAGGAACCACTTAAAATATTTGTACCTATGCTAGTAATGGACTTAAGGATACAATAATACCTGCTTTTCTGACCTTTGCTGTTGGATGTCCATCTTCCAGATACTGCAGTAGTATCTGGAGGATTCCTTCCAACTGAAGTTTATAGAAGGGTAGAGTTTAATGTGATAAATTTAATATGATAAATGTGCCGTACTCCCATTTTATTCTTGCTTCCTTCAGGAGTTTGCAAATCACAACCTTTCTTCATCCACTAGCCATATGTAGTAAATACAGTCTGTAAACCACTGCAGGATGCTTTGGTTTGGTGAAGCAAAGGTGAGCTGGGCATCCAGCAGAAAAAAACTTCCTTTAATTAGAAATGTTGGAATCCTTTGGATGCAACTACACCTTTGCTCTGTGTGGAAACCTGAAGTGTTTACAGACTCCTTCCCAATTATATCCTTGAATTACTGATACTGCATTGAAATGATTTTGAAAATGCATCATCTGTAGGGCTGCCATCCGTTTATTTAGTGAGATGGAAATGCTTTGTACTTCATGGGATTTATTCAGTTGTCTGTTGTTCTGGAGCTGGAGGGAGTTGTCCGTAGGTGTGCCTTGTTCATAGGAAGATAAAAGTAATTATTATTGTTATTTTCAGTATTATAAGTGAATATAGTAAAGGAAATATAATTCTACCTTTTTTTATCTATCAAATTTCAAATTTTCTGCCCTTCCCTCCATTTGCTGCAGCTGTACAAAGTGCCACTACAATCCAGTACTTGTCAATGTACATTACAAAGAGCTAAGCAGGGAAAGCGGAGCTTATAGAGAGGAATACAAGTCATAATTTCACTTCTTTACATGCATTTATTTGTGATTTCAGGAATATTTAATCATCTTGTACTCTATAGAATTATAGAGTTTTTTAGGTTGGAAAAGACATCCAAGATTATTGAGTCCAGTCGCACCTAACCTGTGTCCCTGAGGGCCACATCTATATATCTTTTAAATACCTCCAGGGATGGTGACTCTACCACTTCCCTGAGCTGCCTGTTGCAATTGCCTGTCCACCTTTCAGCAAAGATAGTTTTTGTAATATCCAAGTAAATAATAATAAATAAATATAATATTCCATATAAACGTCCCCTGGTGAAATTGAGGCTGTTTCCTCTTGTCCTGTCTCTAGTTATTTTGGTGTAGAGCCCGATCCCCCACCTTGCTATACCCTCCTTTCAGACAGTTGTAGAGAGTGAAAAGGGCTCTCCTGAGCCTCCCTTTCTGGACTGAACACCCCCAGCTCCCTCAGGTGTTCCTCAGGCCTGTGCTCCAGACCCTCCCCAGCTCCACTGCCCTTCTCTGGGCTGGCTCCAGCACTCAGTGACTTTCTTCAGTGAGGGGCCCAGATGGGACACAGCACTGAGCTGTGGCCTCACCAGTGCCCAGTGCAGGGGCACCATCCCTGCCCTGCTCCTGCTGGCCACACCAGTGCTGATCCAGGCCAGCATGCCACTGGCCTTCTTGGCCACCTGGGCACAGCTGGCTCACGTTCAGCTGCTGGCAAGCACCCCCAGGTCCTTTTCCACCAGGCAATTTTCCTTACGCTCTGCCCCAGCCTGTGGCACTGCCTGGGGTGGTTGTGACCCAAGGGCAGGACCCAGCACTCCATGTTACTGATCCTCAGGCCCAGGGATCCAGCTTGGCCAGATCCCTTTGCAGAGCCTTTCTATGTTCTTTATAAACAATATTACTTATTTTTATTGAAATCTATTATAGGCATTGATACCATATTTGGAAATGCAGAATGTAACTGTAGTTACTCAAATACTAATGAAACTCAAGATTAAAGAATCAAACATCATCGTGAATGTCTGCTCACATTGCCTGGTTTACTTTTTATATGCAGTTACAGATTTTCACTTTGAAAACTGGTTTACATTTTACACTGTTTTAATCCTTTAATACAGAATATTGGCATACAGTTTGTAAATGTGTATTCTAGTCATAATCTTGGAGTAATGGTTGTAGTCACAATTTGACAGTGTGAGCAAGGGTGCTTTATACAAGGCAACTTGTATACAGTTGGAGCTGTATGGATTCTTATGTTCTTACAACAACGTGCTTTTGTTGGAAACAAATAATTTTCAGATATAATTACAATTTTATTTTTACACTGGGAAAACAGTAATGGGATGGAAAGTTGATGTTAAAAATTTGTGCTATTATCTACACATCAGTACCCCCTTATTATTTGTACTTCACTCTGCTGTATTGCTTAAAGGAGGAGAAAACCAAATAATTTTGCATTTTTCATCTCTGCACTCCACCAGCAATAACTTATGTCTGTTCTCTGTGCTAACCATGTCAGTAACATGGTCTCTTATGGGTTGTTTGTTTGTTTGTTTTTTCTTTAAGGTCTGGAAGACTCCCACTACTCCTTCTTATAATCGGTGTATGTGTTTAACCCTAAATTGTGCATTATGGCAGACAAATTAACGAGAATTGCTATAGTCAACCATGACAAGTGTAAGCCAAAGAAATGTCGTCAGGAATGCAAGAAGAGTTGTCCTGTGGTTCGAATGGGTAAGAGATACAATGTAACAAAGCATTGAAGCTCTTGGAGCTGTTTTAAATCTGTTCTGCTAGAAGGAGTGAGCTTTTTATAATGGATAGATTTTTGTGTATCATTCAAGCTCTTTTTGTTAATAAAGCCTTTTGAAATATCACTAAAAGCATGAACAATTCTTAGTAATAATGACACTTTTCAAGCCTTTGAATAATCTGAAGTTTCAGTGAACGTTCATCAGTTACATGTTCCTCTGTGGAATTTAGTAGGCAGGAATTCTGATTCACCAGAGACTTTACTGACCTTATCTTTTTTCACCAGGAAAACTTTGCATAGAAGTCACATCACAGAGCAAAATAGCATGGATTTCAGAAACACTTTGTATTGGTTGTGGTATTTGCATCAAGGTAAAAATGAAACTGCTTTATTTAAAGTGCTAAATTTTCCTTGTTTTGCTATTATATTTAGTAATGCATACTGTAACTTCAAAAAGCAGTTTTCTTTCCTGGACTAATCAGACCCAAGTTAACTTACTATGTATAGAAAGTGAAGAACTGTGTCATTTGACTGAACTGGTTGGGTTGTAAAATGTGGAGTTTGCTTGTAGCTTTGTTTTTGATTGGCTTTGTTTGGGTTTTTTGTTTGTTTGTGTCTGTAGACACCTAGCAGGAGAAAGGTGTTTTATTTGAAAGGTGGAGAATATGTGCAGTGTGCCTTATTTGTAATTTAGACTGACAGTCTAAATTGTAGATATTATTTTGAAAAATGTCGTATAGAACTTCCTTGGCAGGTTGACCATGTAAAGGAAATTTGGTAGACGTCCATTTAAAAATGTAAATGCACAGCTGGGTACAGTACAAAACATAGGCTTTCATTAATAAGTTGTGTGCTCTAATAATCTGTTATTTATTTCAATTCCAGAAATGTCCTTTTGGAGCCTTGTCAATCGTTAACTTACCTAGCAACCTGGAGAAAGAAACAACACATAGATACTGTGCCAATGCCTTCAAACTTCACAGGTGTTTTATTTTTCAAATATCAAAGAGACAAAAAATCCAAGGTTTGGATAGTGTAAACATAGTGCACATCAAAGTGTTCTTGGTTCTTACCCCAGTAGCTTCCTTTTAGAATATTAATTACATTTTTCTTATTAAAAAGTATTATAATGAAACAAATTAGTGTTAGGGATTATTTTACAGAGCTTCTATATAAAAACAGACTGCCCTTAAATATCTCTTATGCTCTTCTGTTTTTAAGGAATTTGATATAATTTGGGCCAAATATTTGCAAGCTAACAAAGTCTGTAATAATCAGAAAGCCTGAAAATGGGTTGCAACATTTACTTGACCACTAAATGTTGGTGTGTGATGGCATAAATATAACACAACTTCTCAATGTTTTGTACAGGTTGCCTATCCCTCGTCCAGGTGAAGTACTGGGATTGGTTGGAACCAATGGTATTGGAAAATCAACTGCCTTGAAAATTTTAGCAGGAAAACAGAAGCCAAATCTTGGAAAATATGATGTATGTATCAGCAAAAAATAGAGTTAGCATTTTAGATAGTTGTGTTTGTATATTTGGACTGAACATTTGTGTCTGTGAACGTGATAGATTTGTGGGGATGTTGGCACTTTGTCTATTGACAGCAAGTGAGCTAAAAAAGGCTTTCTTGCAAATGGTGTATATCTCTCAAGAAAGATAAGGATACTAATTGTAATTGTAACTCACAAAAGATAAAAATCAGAGGTAGGTTTCTGTCTTGAAGTCACACTTAGGGGCTTGGGATTTTTTTAATACCAGTCTTTTTAAAAATGTCAAGTTTTTCTCCCTGCATAATTTACCTATTCCCATCAGGGATTTCCATAGCCCTGTGAACACTTACCATGTATCCTTGGGATCTCTTAGGCATTCTTATCTTTGATTCTTTTAAGGAAGATTTTTCATGAAGTATGTTACTGTAAGTTGTAGTTGAAGGGATTTCCCACTGTACACTTGAGTACTGAGCTCTGAAAAATCCTTAGTTTCTTCATGTTTCTAGTTAGCTAGAAATAGGACTTTTTGAGAACCAGACTTAAAACAACTTGTGATCTGCTGGTATTCATGGGAATTCATAATCCATTTTCCTATGTGTTTATTCCAAGTCAAACTGCAGGCAGTGAGCAAAATATTTACAAGGGCATCTTTACGTAGCACTATTCCAAAGAGTGAATACATTAGAGAAAAAGCATAAATAATAACTATTAGGATTCCTCATAGCAGTATTTCAGATGTTACTTTCTTACCTTCAAATTGTATGAGGACAGTTGAATTCTGATGCACACTTTTGTCCTTCAAGAAGCACTTCTAAGAACAGGAGTTCAAACTTTCTTCAGCAGTTTCTTTACATGAAAGAATAATGTTTTAATAAACTTCATTTCATGGCTGCTACCTAAAGCTGCAAAGAAATAATCATTTCCCAGCTACATTTTACACTCTCTTTCAATTTTGGTTTATATTATTTTGTGGGCTTCTTGTTTCAGGTGGTAGTATTGCAGAAATAGCAAAACTTTTGACTTTCTGAATGTGTACTTAATTGAATTACCATGCTTCCAAAATCAGACTTTGCTGTGAAGGAGCCATATCAGTATGACCACAGAAACACGTGGTATGAATTGAATCTTCCATGTTGCTTCTGCTCTAAAACTGATGAAGCATTCCCTCTGTGTATTTGCTTGGTTTGGAAATATGACTGTGTCAGTCTGATTCCATACTGTTTATCATCAAAGTAATTAACACAGCACCCCTCAGAGTAGTACAGTGTGCAAGGGGGGACTTTTTCCTGGGTGGTTACTCTGAATGGTTCCTTTTATTTTCAGTTTGTCATTTTTCCTTTGTTTTTTCCTTCTGTTTCCTTGGAAATGTTTGCTAGCAGAGAAAAGTACCAGATTTGTTGCATCTTCTGTGCTAGTTTGTGCTTTTATCATTCCAGTCCTTTTCCTTTGGATTAGCTGCATCAGATAGCTAATAAGTGTGGTTACACTAATCCATGCTGTCATTTTCCTTATGAAGTTCTTTCAGTTCAGTAGCTTCTTAACTGTGCAAATTTAATTTTTTGAAGACTAGTGAAACCTGGGCAAAAAAGATCTCTACACTTTGTTTTTTAGAATGTTTTTGGAGATTTTTTGATGTGTTATCTTACAAACATATTCTCTTTGCCTTATTGATCAGAATTTCAAATTAGAGTTTCTTATTATGTTTGTAAATGATAGAAGTAAACCCAGAGTTTAATTTTGTCACAGGATCCACCTGACTGGCAAGAAATTTTGACTTACTTCCGAGGATCTGAATTACAAAATTATTTTACCAAGATCCTGGAAGATGACCTTAAAGCTATCATTAAACCTCAGTACGTGGACCAGATCCCTAAAGCTGCAAAGGTGAGACATTTCATGAGTTAATAGAAAGCTGGGAGCTACTTCTGTAGTACTTCTCATGTGTTTCAAGGTTTTAGCAGCATAATTCACAGCTGTCTGAAATGTTTAATGTTGGTTGGGTTTTTTTATTATTTATCATGCAGGGAACAGTGGGATCAATTCTGGATAGGAAGGATGAAACTAAGACACAAACTGTTGTATGTCAGCAGCTTGGTAAGTAAATTTGTACAGTCAAATTCTCAAGCATTTGAGAAGTTCATATTTACTGAAATAATTAAGTTATCATAATGTGATAGAACATGTAAATTATACCAACTCAAAAAAAGAGAAAAAGTAAATGTGCTTTAGTGTAAAGCCCAAGGCATGCTGTAATATAAATAACACAAATAATACTTTCTGATGGTAGACTGGTTGATACATGCTAGTTGATAGAATCTAATGCAGTTTCTGTTTCATAGTAGAAAGTGCTTATTTTTAGATCTGGAAAAATTCCACTTAACATCTGCAGCCCTTGCTTGCTCACAAATGTGGAAAAATCTGAGCTTCCCCTTCAGGAGAACCACTGCATGTAAAAAATGTTACCCTAATATACCAATCTCCCCAAAGCTTGTTTATCTATCTTAGTGGGAGTAAGACTGACTTCTGAGATTAATACAATTAATAAGAACATATGCATAGTCCAGCCCTAGTAATGTTTTGTAGTTTTTTTGTATTTAGTTGTTACTAAATTTAGTTGTTGCTAAATTCACAATGGGATTCTCTTTGGTGGAACTGGGTACTGGGTGCCATTGTGCCACCAAGAGTGTGGGCTTTGAGCTCCACTTAATTTATTAGTGACACAATCTATTCTTGAAATATGGTATTCATTAAACTGCTTAGAAAATACCTGCTTCACCCATCTGCTGTAAAGCTTGATTTTCCTGAAAATCAGAACTCTTCAGCCAAGTCTGACAAGAAACACTTTCAGAACTGGTGTAGTTTCTTTTTAGGGCCAGAAATCTTTACCAAATATATGGTGGAAGAAGAAATAGAAATGTAATCCTTCTGCATGATAAGAAGCAGCCATGCAATTAATGCTGCAGAGAAGCCATAGCTTGCTGTCACTTAGTATCTGTAGTATGATCCTGATGCTATATAAAGTGAATGCTTATTTTCCTGCTGTTTTCTTTTCCTCTTTGTAGAATGTTTGCTATGTTTATACATGTTTCTGTAGATAATAAAAGTATGGATTGTTGTGTTGGTTATAACATACCTAAAATTAAACACTTATTTGCAGACTTAACACACCTGAAAGAAAGAAATGTTGAGGACCTTTCAGGAGGAGAACTTCAGAGATTTGCTTGTGCAGTTGTTTGCATTCAGAAAGCTGATATGTATGTTTAATTTACTTCTGTTACACATTGCTTCTAATAATCTGTCTCAGAATATGGTCCTTAAATTTACACTTATTCTTAACAATAATACTTTCATTTGAAATACTGAAAAATATTTAATAAGTATTAAATAATATTTTAAAATTATTTTAAAAACAACTTTTGCCAACTCATCAGCTGAAAGCCATATTTACTTCATGTGTCATCTCTGGATTCTGTATACTTTTATTTATCTGAGTGGAAATAGCTGATTTCAGAAGCCAGTGTTAGATTTCAGCATCACAACCTCATAACCTCTCCCTAATCACACATAAATGTATTGTGTTGGACAGCACACCTCCCTTAGCCTCTCTGAATGAGAAAGGTTCCTCTTGGAACTTGAGTCCCTCCTCTCCTGTCTTGCAAGCAGGAAATTACTGTCTAATCTTTGTTGTTTCCTGACTCCTTGCAACCAAGAAGGCAAGATCAGAAGAGTTAGAGGGTTTAGGGGGTTTTTTGCTGTCATGAAGTTTTGGTTGGTTGGTTTTGTTCTGCTTGGGCTGCTGTTTTTTGGTTGGTTGGTGTGAATTTCAAGTGAGTTTCCTCGTTCAGCTTTCTCTTTTTGGAAGATGTCCTTCTTCCAGCCTTCTGCAGTATTTTTGCACTTTTTAGTTCATGTTAAATTTAGGGTAACTCAGAGCAAGTGCATGGGAATCCTAACTGCTGATTCTTGTAAGTTTTGATAATTTTGTCAGAACTTTTGGAAAAGTAACACTTAACTCACTTTCACATGAAGGCAGGTGTGCGCAATTCTCGTTTTTTGTCTCCCTTTCTCAGTATAAATAATGATTTTTTTTTATTTCCATGTATTTAATGGTAATGATAATTTTTACTTAATGGTTGAAATGTTAATTTTATGTTTGAATAAGTAGAAAGCTTGCATTCACTAAGACTTCACTCTTCCTTTTGGGATTAGCTTCATGTTTGATGAACCTTCCAGCTACTTGGATGTCAAGCAGCGCTTGAAGGCTGCCATTACTATTCGGTCCCTAATAAACCCTGACAGGTAAATACAAGTTGCAGATGTTTTGCCAGGCTGTAATAATGCATGAGTGCTTATAGAGGAAGAAACATCCAGTCCATCCCCTTGGAAACTTACTTCCTGTGGTTTCTTGTCCCCTTTCAAAATTTTGTAATAAGGATGGGAAGATATTGGTGGTTACTTTTCACCTGAATATTGCTGTTTCGTCCCTTTCTCACAAAGATTTTTTGTTTAATGTCCTAAGTATTTTTCACTCAAATCAATCAACATCCTTCCACTCCCTGTACATAAAAAAGCTGCCAGTTTACTCTGAAGATGGACTTTCAATTTATCATTCATGAGTTTATTGGACAGTTTAAAAAACTATTGTGAGAGATTGGAACTCTCTTCTTTTTCAGTATAAAGTGAAGAAACCATATTAATTAAAAATCATGTTGATAGCTGTTGCTTATGCAAGACTAGAGTAAGAAAACAAGAAAGAAAAATGTTTTGCATTGAACTAAAAAAGCATCTCTCTGGCTGTTTTTCAGGTACATTATTGTTGTAGAGCATGATCTAAGTGTGTTAGATTATCTCTCTGACTTTATCTGCTGCCTGTATGGTGTGCCAAGTGCTTATGGTGTTGTAACCATGCCTTTCAGCGTAAGAGAAGGTAATTCTTGCCCTATTTCTCTTTTTAAACATACCCAAAAAAGACAGCAAAATGCCAGTTGTCTGCTATATAAACATCTCCTCTTCCTGTTACAGTTCAGCAATGAAAAAAACTGTTTGATTTCTTGCAGAATTTCTTAGTTACATGATACTAAATTTGTAACTCAGCCCAAAAGCCTTCATTATGAAATGCCCTTTTTCTCTTGCTATGGACATCATTTTGATACATGCAGGTATTGTAAACAGTGGAATTACACAAAAAAACTGTATAAGTAGTGGAGAAAGGGCAGGAGAGAGGTTGCACAGTGCAGAGGTGTTCAACTGAATTGACCCCACTTGTAGTGCTGAGACTCAGTAAAAACTGGCTTTGAGAGAATGGGCCCAACAGCAGCAGTTCCTTTAAACCCCACACACATCACTAGCAGTGGGTTTTCAGGAAGAGCTGCTCCAGCCATTCTGTAGTTTAGTAAGGCTTTTCTTCATTCAATTTGCATAATGTGCACACCTTAAAGAGGATGTCTTGTTGCTTCTTTTAACATAGCATTTAAAATCCAACATTTTCATTACAGCCAGGAACTGAAATTCATCGTTTTACTTTGTTACAGACCTCTTTTAATGATCTTTTTTCCTCCCATCATAGGCATAAATATTTTCCTAGATGGCTATGTTCCAACAGAAAATCTAAGGTTTCGAGATGCATCTCTGGTATTTAAAGTAGCTGAGACAGCTAATGAGGAAGAGGTTAAAAAGATGTGTATGTACAAATATCCAGGAATGAAAAAAAAGATGGGAGAATTTGAACTGTCCATAGTAGCTGGAGAATTCACCGATTCTGAAATTATGGTGATGTTAGGGGAAAATGGTAAGTGTAATTTATGTTGGAAACTGCTTCTCCTGCCCTGAATATGCTTCTAAAGCCCTTCTTCACTTTGGGAGCCAGGCTTCAAAATTACTGGGTTTGAGTCAGGTTGAGCTGCTTGCTTCCTGGTGAAGATATCACAGCATGAGTCCCCCTGTCTAGGGGGAATGTGAAGTTACTGAGTGTTAACAATGCCACCGTGTTTGTCTGCTACCCCGTTTTAAATCCTAGGTGCCAGTTCTAAGATGTTTCTTCCATTTGAAAAAGCAATTGCTGGTAGTTAATAGAGGAGTTTTTAAAGCAGTTTCAAGTGTATTCTTTATTCAATACTTTGTTGTTGTTGTGTCAGTGACTTAATTGTTAGAGGTCTAAATTACTAAAAAGCGATTAATGTGTAACTTGTATTTTATTTTAGGAACTGGCAAAACAACATTTATCCGAATGCTTGCGGGAAGACTTACACCTGATGAAGGAGGTAATGTGTTATACCCAAGATGAGACCTATTTTAAGGATACTGGAAATTCTCTTGTTTACATTATTAATTTTATCTTTTTATAGGTGAGGTCCCAGTCCTAAATGTCAGCTACAAACCACAGAAAATCAGCCCTAAATCTACGGTACATTTCAGCCTTATTTATTATCGTGTTTGCTACAGAACGCACAGATAGAAATTCTTTTATGCCTATTTTATGTCTGTATGTATTTTAGATAAATTTATTTTCTATTCTGTTTCTGCTTGTTTTCTTGTGGTGCATAAAACTGAATAGCAGCATTATCCTTTTGCTAGGGAAGTGTCCGTCAGCTGCTGCACGAGAAGATCAGAGATGCCTACACACACCCCCAGTTTGTAACTGACGTGATGAAACCTCTTCAGATAGAAAACATCATTGACCAGGAGGTATTAATTGTTTGAATCAACATCCTCATTGTCTTAACTCTCAACTTGTACCTGAACTAAGCATGGCCTTGTTTCCCTGCACACCACTAGGTTCAGACGCTGTCTGGTGGCGAGTTGCAGCGTGTGGCATTAGCTCTTTGTCTGGGTAAACCTGCAGATGTTTATCTGATTGATGAGCCCTCAGCATATCTGGACTCTGAACAGCGTCTGATGGCTGCCAGAGTCATTAAACGGTGAGTACACATGGTGGGCAAGGAACTGAAACTTGCAGTAATATTACAATGAGTTCACATTACTCTCTCTTCTTTTTTCCCCTCATTTCAGTTTCATTCTCCATGCTAAAAAAACAGCTTTTGTGGTAGAACATGATTTTATCATGGCTACATATCTTGCTGATCGTGTGATTGTTTTTGATGGCATTCCTTCCAAGAACACACTGGCAAACAGGTAAGAGATTCATTGGGATTACTAAGCCAGACTGTCATCCCTGCCTGTGGAAATTTAAGTTGCATCCAAGGCTGTCCCGAGGTTCTGACTTTTGTTTTAAGTTGTGGAACAGAAAATGGGATTGATGTCCTCACAGGCTGGCTAAACCAGAGTTAGGGCGGGGTTGGGGAACATAACCAAATCCTCAAGAACTAGACCAGCCTTAAGCAACTGCAGGATGGGTAAATTACAACCAAAGAGACCAAGGAATGAGTAAAAGTACCAATTGTAAACTACCCTTCTGAAAAGAACTTTCAGATGTATTAAAAGAAAGTGTGCTAATGGTACCTGTGTGCAGATGCAGTGAAGGGCAAGTTTTGACACCAACATGCAGCATGCTTTGTTTTACTCTTTCAGAGCTGTCCCTTTTGATGTCTGCTTTTGTTCCTGTCAATAATTTTATGTAGATTATTTTTGATGAGCAGCCTTATCAGATACCAGGCTTTTAGAACAGTGAGTACTTGGCACAAGCCAGATGAAGTAAACACATTGATCTGCCATGTGCCTGCCCATCCCTTGCTACCCTGGCTTTGGTGAAATTCCTTCCGAGAACACATTCAGAAATCACAATCATTCACTGATATTGAGAAAGTTATGTTATGATCTTTGTTAGATTTTGTTTATGGTGCAAGAGTTGGGGTTGGTTTCCCTTGAATGTAAATAAGTGTGCCAGCACAAACATGTAGACACAAAATAAAAAGAATGTAAAGGTCACAGCTGGGAACCACAATGAGATACTGCTCTTGTCTTTCAGCAGCATCTGAGACAGGGTTTGACTAAAAATATAGCATGTCATGGTGTGTCAAATACAGCTCACATTTGCCTGTAATCATATGATATAAAACTTCTGAAAATGTAGCTAAAAGAGTCTTCTCTCTCAACAGTCCGCAGACTCTTTTGGCTGGAATGAATAAGTTTTTATCTCAGCTTGAAATCACTTTTAGAAGAGACCCCAACAATTACAGACCAAGAATAAACAAACTCAATTCCATCAAGGTAAGAGAGGAGCACCTTTACAGTACAGGAGCCATGATTGTTTAATATGTAAGCCAGATTTTAAAATACGGAACAAAATGGAAGATTGACAGGATAGTTCTGCTGTGCTGTACTAGTTTCAGCATGTGAAACTAGTAAGAATAACAAGGGAAGCAGAAAGGAGCTTAGATAAATGTCTTTTAATTCAGCTGTGTTCAAGTCAGCCAAAGATTACTTCAAGTAATGGTGCCTTTTTTCTCTTCCCAAGGATGTGGAACAAAAGAAGAGTGGAAACTACTTCTTCCTGGATGACTAAATCTTGAATCCCAGCATCTTTTTAACTGGCATCTAGACATGCATATTGGAATCTAAACAGCTGTGATGAGATGGCTCAAATCAGGTTTTAGAACAATCTTTTGGAGCTTAAAAATCTCTTGCTGCATTTAACATCTGAGACAGTAGCAGTAAACATCCTAGTCTGAGTAAAACTGCCACTTTCTATATTTTGGTGACACAGCCCTATTTTCAGTGTAATAATTCCAAAATAGACCACCTTGAAATTGTGCAAATGGGTCTCCTGATTTTTCAAAATTTAAGGGAGGTTTTCAATTCAATATATCCTACTCATGTACCAAGTACTGACTGAACTTCCTCATTTTAAAATAAATCTTTGAAGCTGTTTTCTGTATAAGAGGGAAGTTTACTAAGAATGTCACGCTACAGGAGCAACTCCTCTTTTAAAAAGGTTGAATCTCTCTGGCTGAGGGTTTCAGAAATAAAATATCCACTTAACTTACAACCCTTCTGTGACACTGCAGAATTTCTTCAATTACTCATTCAGAAGCGTGTATATTTATAGAATGTCTCACACCCTTTTCTCACACACCCTTTTCTCAAACTGTAGCACTCACAGAAGATGCAGTACAAAGAATGTAAAAGAAGGTAGCTACACCCTTTTTTAATAATGTTCTTGTGCATGTTCTCAGACCTAGTGAGATGAAAATAATCAGTAACATAATCTTAAAGGAACATCCTTTCCATCCAGCCAACTCACTCTTCCATGAAGGCTAAGATGCAGGAATTACTTTTTCCTAAAGTAAAAGCTTTGACCCTTACTATGACAAAAAGAAAGTAAATTTTAAAAACCTTGTTAAAACTTACTTCCATATACATTAAGGTCCTTCAGGGAACCAGAAAGAAAATTTCAAGGTTCCTGCTTACTTAAGCAGACATGTAAGAACAACTTTCAGCTATGTACCATAAAAATAAGGAAGGGTGTTTTCCATTCAACAGTTCTCTGCCTTCACTGGCATGTGACAAACATGAGAAAACATGGCTTTGTTCCTTGTTTACATTTTTGCCTCAGAAGCTACAGAAAGGGGGGGAGGGGGTTGTGGGTTTTTTGCCATTCTGTTTGTTAGTAACCTAGTTAATTAACTAACTAGTAACCTAGTTAATTTCATAACCTTGGCAGTACTGAGCATTTTATACACACTACCTCCCTGTGTCTTGTAGCAGCAATCCATCTGTACTACAGCAGCAGAGGGACTCCCTAAAGAAGTGCAGGTATTGAATACATCCTTACACAACCACCCTGGTCAGACAAAAACTTCCAAAGGCTGACTAAACATGTTCTCCTCTGCACAGCTTAACACCCTTTGGAGTTGTGCTGTCTTCTCTTAATCAGTTGTAAGAAGGATAAGGTAAAGATGTGGTTCAGCTGTGTGTCATAGCTCATTATATGCTGAATATTACATTTATTAGCAGGAGGATCCTGCAATCTAAAATCTTGCCCCAGGCCAGAGGTTGGGCCAATCAGTCTACTGCTCCTTCAGCAAGAGACAAAACCAGACTTACTTGATCAGCATTGGAGAAAATATATCTACACCTTCCAGTCCTTCACTCTCCTAGAGTAGCAAGGCACTGTAGGCCCAGCTGTAAGTTGTTTTTTGAAAGGAAATTTTAAAATCCCTTCCAGTTACTGCCATGCCTGTCTTCCCCAGTATTTCCCAACAAATTTCTGTAGGAAGTGCTACTGCCTTCATTCTTGCAAGAAAGCTTGTGATGAACTACCTGCTCTAGGACAGAATGATTAGTTCAGTGACTGCTGCACAGATTTGGGGTACAGCTGGAGTTGAAAGTTTAAAATTCACCAGTAAACTCAACAAGCAGCCCTCTTTAAAACAAGCAGTCCTCTTTACATTTTTGAAAGGAGTTGAAATAAATAGTCACAATGGTAACAACAGTTAAATCCCTCAGTGCTCGCTTTGTTCTCAACCTGAAAAAGTGAAGATTGCCTCTTTTGAAAGCCTGAATACATTTCTGAATGAGAAAATATTCAGATTCAAAAAAGCATGACCCCTGTCCTTATGAACAAAATCTCCAGCTTCAGTTTATGGCTTCTTTTTGTTTGCTGCTTGCCACAACCTGTTCATCATTCTGCTACTTACTACAACTGGCTCTGTAAGAACAACACTTCCATTTAATGCCATTGCAACAGGTTTAAATACATAAATGTAATTTAGAAAGCAAGTGAAAAGACAAAACATTTATTTTAATTAGGGTTTTATACATAGCATGCATTTGAAAACAAATTCATCATGTAACTACCACTCTGGTTTCCGCACCGAGGGTGTGCAATCTCAGACACAATGAATGGGTACCATCACCTACATCTACTGTATACAGAGATATAAAAATATACACAACAGTTCAATTTTACAGAGCAACAGAGCTGAGTGAATACTGTGCACACTGCACTCTCCGAGCCTGGACAGATGAACATCCAGACTGCAAAGGCAACAGGAACACTGCGGAGATCGTAACCGGGCTCAGAAGAAACAGCATCAGAACTCTGACACAGTGTAAAAATATAAGGCAGAAGCCACTTTCTTCTGAATTGTAGGGAAGAGCAGAGCACACTGAGACTCTCCATTCTTGCTTTTAAAAGTAGTTCCAGCAAGGAGTTGTACATGCAAAACATCAACAGTGCAACAACAAAAGAATACTGAACAGTAGCTCAAATCGTACAAACTTAAAAAAACGTAACACGTACTTTATGCATCTCCTCACAAAATATCTAGGATTTGTCAGTGCATTAGTGTTAAAGTGGCATTAAAAAAACTTCTGCTATTATAACAGATGCAGAATTATTTTGGAAATGCATAGCATCTACATTTTTATTGTCTTTGTAATTATTCAGTTGGCATAGGCACCATTCTAGTCACACCAGCATTAAGAAGAACTCATGGTGGAAACAGCCATTCTTATCAGTTCACACACAGGTATTCTTGACTGCTTGTCTTGATTTTGATTTCAACAAATAAATGCTTTTTAAAATTCAAAAATATACCCTATGATTATGAAAAGAACTATATACAACATACCTAAGACACAGGGTTAGCTGGCTGCCGTACGTGTAACACACAAGAGAAACATTCAAGTTTGACAGATATTTTTTCTTTTTGAGATGAAAGGCCTTTGGGTTGGAAGCATATCAGAGACAACAGTGCAGTAGGCTGAGAATTCCTTTAGCTCAGTTCAGAACTAAGGCATTGTATGATAAAATATACATTTATATTTGGTGCAATGTTACTGTCAATTTTAGAATCTAGATCACATCAAATGCTGTTGTTTGTCACTCTAGTAAACACACCCATATCTTCTATCACAAACGCAAACCTTTTGGGGAAAAAAATTATCAAACACTAAACCTAATTTTTTTTTCTAATTTGACATTGAAGAAAAACTGCTAAGCCAAACAAACTCTAGAATCCCCCCAAAAACCCTCTGGTAGGACTTGACATCCTCCTAGTCTTTACTTGCCAAAAATTAGCCAAAAATTAAACGTATCATTGAACTTCACTAAAAAGAAATTAAGATTTTAAACTGCTACTTCAAATTACTTCTTGCTTCTTAAATTTCCAATTATCCTTATTATCCAATTATCCTTAAATTATCCAATTATCATTTTAAGCTTGCTGCCCCCTCTGATTATCTCCCAGTGCTGCCCTTCTCCTGTCATTCCTATATGGCTGCCCTCTAAAGTTTCTCTGATACTGGTAGCCGTCGTCTCTGCTTCTGCTGGGTGGTCCTTTCCAGGCCTCCTCGTTTCTTTGGAACTGGTATCCTCCCCTGCTGGAATAACCCCTGTCAGGTCTGGGCCTTCTGCCTCCTCCATAAGTCTGGTTATAGAACTGCTTGGATCTACCACTCCTCAGCATGTCGGAAACCTCGGTGTCATCTTCAGAGCTCTCTTCCCTCGTTCTCTGGGCCCTGCTTTCCGTCTGCACGCTCCCAGCGCCCTTGGACTCTCTCCCTTTAGCAGGCTTCTCCTTCCTGCCGGGAGTGCTGGGTTTCAGTTCGTTTTTGGGAGGTTCTGCCGGCAGTGGCTGTGTGCTGGGCCCTGCCGCCGGCCTCTCTGGGCCCTGTGTCTGTGGAGGGCGATGCTGCTGCCCCGCTGCTTTCTGCTTAGGAGCGGCCGAAGGACAGGTTTGCTCCAGCTGAGGGGCCCTGGGTGAAGCGTCTCTTGGGGTCCCTGCAGCAGCCACTGGGAATGGGACGGTGTTGGAGCCACTGCCGCTGTTGGTCTTCTGGAGCTGCTCTGCACAGTTCACTCCAGGAACCGGAGGGCTGCATTCTTTGCCCACGTACAAGCTGGCAGACGTACCAGCTGCTGCCTCTTTGTCCTCAGGTGACAAGACAACATTAGGTCTCGCTACTGAATTCTCAATGAAACCCTGAACTGGGTACCCATACCAGAAATGAGGAAAGAAAGGAGGTGCTATTGGAACAGCTCCTAGAAAGTGATTGTGTCCAAAGGGCGGCTGCGGGAACATGTTTTTCCCCCTCAGGGACTCCTCGTAGTTCGCATGAAGAGCTTGCACTGGATTCTCCGCTTCGACACAGACCTGTCCTTGACTTTCTGTCACCTGAGCTGAAGGTATGATCAGAGGCAGTGATGGAGATCTGTCAACCTGTGGAATCTGACCATTGGACCTGGCCTCAGTCTGGACAGCAAAGTGCCTGTTTGGTCGTGCAGTTTCGTTTTCGTTCTGAGCGGGAGCGGCCTCCTGGAACCAGGGGTTGTGCGGATACACAGGAAGGGACACGTTTGGGTACATTCTACAAGCAGCTAAATAGGCCTGGTGCAGGGGGTACAGGTAAGAATGGGGTGCCCACATGGGACAACTGTATGCCTGCAAGACAGCAGGGAAAAAAAAAAATCAGTTATTTGATCTTTTGAATGTTCAGAGGCAAAGAAGCACACCAGTCGTTTACCATTTTGAAACAATTTTCTTTACATGAAAATTAACACGACTGCCCTCAGTTCTAAATCCTACAACTCTAAGATGGTGTTCTTATTTTTTACTTTCCTTCCAAATGCAGTTGAACTGGGCAACAGTTATGACCAGTAAGAAAATGTAGTAACAATTTCTATATGGTTAAAGACAAAGTTTGACTTAGTAAGTCAAGCTCTAGCTATGTCTTTTAAGAGAAACATCTCAAACTCATTTTCCAGAATCACACTTAGTAATTGGCAATTTCTTTTCCTAGACCTCACTTTACAAAAGCCACAACACTGAAGTTGTCCACCTCAGGTGGTGACCCTTCCCTCTTCTCTACCTCCACTTTAAATGAACTGGACTCTGTAGAAACAGTCCCTGGATCAAACCATCCTGAAAAACCTAGGCAGACTTCCTTTGCAGGAGCCCCTTCCCTCTCAATGTGCAGTGGAAAGGTGTGGCAGGGCAGGGTCTGGAGCAGAGCAGAGCAGCAGACAGACAATGCAGAGGGTATTTCCTGGGCCTGCTGTACCCTGTGACACCAGTGAAGCAGCACAGCCACTAGAACGTGGGCTGGGACCAGCAGATGGTGCTGAAGCACCAGAAGGACAGGCTAGATCCTAAATAATCCTCAGCAGCAGTAAGGAGAGTCCCAAGCATGTCAGCTTTGGAAACTCACACTGTTTAAATGCATTGTGGTGACACTTACTAATTAATGACTTAGAGATTTCCTATTAAGCACAGAGACTTCTAGTAAGCAGAGGTATCAAATTTACATTGGAAACTGTGCTGAAAATTCCCTCTTTCCATGCCCAGACATGAAAGAATATTGTTGCGATGGCCGAAGTTTGATGAAATTAAGTGCAAGAGCTCTCAGCACCTTGCCCCAAGCCTGACACAAGGAGTAAGAAGGTAAAAAAGGAGCATTTTTATGTGCACAACTAGTCCTTGCCAAGCAATAGAAAATGTTGGGATTTGGCTGAGCCTCTTCTCTAACCACACACAGAGATTTGCACCACATTTACACATACACGTTACTGTAATTACTGGAAAGTGAAAAAGACTGTTATCACTAACCTGAGCAGAAAGGACAGACATACAGGTTACTTAAGGGAGTGTCCCCAGGGAAAGATTTTGGGATCTGAAGTGCAGTGGCTTTGCCAGTACACAGCCAGGGCTGCAGTCTGAGGGCATTTTCTCATTCCCTATGCATGTCATCTGAAATAAGCATCTTCACACTCATGATTTATCTGGGACTTTGTAAAGCACAATTTGCTGGCTGTGCAGCCACAGTTGGAAGCCAATAATTCTCACTATGCTGTTGACATGAATTTAATTTCTGCTGATTTGAACTGCACTGTGGACAATTGCTGGAATCCCAGTTAACAGAACACAAAATAAGAAAGTACCTCAAACTGAAAGATGGACTTGAAGCGTACAGCTGCAGCAACAAAACTTCTGCACTCCCAAGCTCCAACAATTATTTACAAGCAATTTTTTATAACAAACATGAAAACATAAGTAAGTTTGAAGACCTACCTTCACACCAAGATTGAAGAAAAACCTAAGAATATTCTTATCTAAAAAAAGAACAAAAATATTTATGAAGACCGAAAATATTTCATCTGATATAAAAAATGCATGAAGTTCCATTTCAGTAGAGAACACTGGTTTTAAGTTATTGCTTGCATGTCTTCAATTAATTAGCTGGGTTTGTAGGGTTTTTTTGCCACAGTAAGATATCTAGAACACAGCAGCAAGTTTAAATTTCAGTTTTAACAGTCTGTGAACTTCTAGTTTTTAAAGAAACAGTTCACCAAACAAACACCACTGTGCAGTCAGACATGAAATGTTCTTCATGGGCATATCTTGCATTCATAATATACCAAAACCCGTATTTTCCCAGATCAGTAAGGAAAGTAAGCTCAACAGCTTCCAAGCTTTTAAATGACATGAGCAAACCTATTACTCTGACAGAAGCAGTTCTCCAAAGATAATTCTTTACATGCACAAAACCTCAAGTTATGGTGGGGCAAGCTAAAAACAACAAAATGATCCTACGAGATTTTTCCAGGTGTGACCACTTGAAACAGTCACAATGCAGGCAATGCAAACTAAAGAGTTACAACTCTATTCAATATTCCCTCCCACATCTTAAATCACTGAATGACAACTATTGGATCTTTTGACAAAGAATGACAACAGGACCAAAAAACGTTGTGTTTTTCTACATTTTAAGAAAAGAAGATCTATTAGGAAAAATGGTGTAAAATTCAGACTTCTCACCTTTAGGTAAATCTTCCCCAGTACTGCACAGGGAGTAAGGAGGTGCAACAGCTCTTTCTCCCTTTTCATTAAAAGGGAATCCAGGGTATAATGGATCCTGGTAGGGATTCAGAGTCTGAGGCAAAGGCATTAAAGGCTGGTTAACTGCTTGTAGCCACACAGGAACTCCAGCACCTGAAGCAGATGTTACCTGAGCCTGTGATACAATAGAGTCAGGTCCTGTTGCTGGTCCTGGCATCAGTGAAGAAGCAGGTATTTGGGTTGGAATACCTAGAGGGGGAAAAAAGCCAACACAGATAGACATATGTATAAAAACAGAACAGGTATCAATGTATATATCTATATATATGTATATATAGATAAATACTCACAAACCAAAAGACATCAGAAAAGCAGGATTCAAAACGCAGAGAATAGTTTTCAGGAACAATGAAATAAGTAAGCTAAGCTTTCCAGAAATAGCTAAACTAATCCCATGTTTCTTTTCAAAATTATGAACCCCAGAAGGAAAGAGGAAAAACAAATAATGGGGGAACTGAAATTTTTATGTGAATCCCTGAAGTTCTCATTCTGAGTAGTCATTTAGAGTCAACTCTGAATCTGAGCTTAGATAACTTGGCTCCACACCTTCTGTCACAGACACAGTCAAGTGAGACAGGATTGTGAGTCTCTCATGTGAACAAAGCAGGCTGATCTGAAAGCTGGTTCTTGTACAGAAACAGTAGTGTGAGAGAAACTGCAGCACCTAATCTACTGAGCACTACTGATTCTAAGCTAACTCCACAGGCCACAGGATATGCACAGCACACAAAAACCCATTACACTGGCTTTGCAGCTCAGGTCCAAATGGATCTCATTAGTTCCAGACATACAAGCCCTAAGCTGAGTCCTCAGTCAACCAAGGAGCTTATTACTACATGGGACATGAACACTTACCAGGTTTCAACAAGCTGACAATATGTTCTACCTTAAGCATACCCTCCAAACTCAGTGCTATCCCACTCAAGAGGAAAAATGATCAATTAAGTACACAACCCTCTCATACCTTCAGCTTGGGAGTCAAGCAGACTGTACATACAGGCAATCAAAGATCTGTTAGAATTCTCACTAGCTTTCAGCAGTGAGAAACTAAATTCCTATAAATGCCTGCCTTTGGAATGTGAAATTATACAAGACAGTGTCTCCTGGGGGTATCTTTAACTTAGTAAGAGGTAAAGCATTTTCCAGGGTTAGTAATTTCTGATTAATGTTAATATTTCTGCAAACCTGCTGGTCCATATGTTGCTGGCTCACTTGGCCAAGCTGGCACAATGGCTGGTACAGAAGGCACTGCTGGAGGTAAATGCACCTCAGAGAAGACTGGAGAGGGTGTTGGAGTTATGCTGGGCAAGCACTCAGTCAGGTTCTGTAAAAACAAACAAATCTAAATCCCATCATGGCTGGTGACCCTGATGACTCAGTCTTACCCAGACTACCACCATCCCCACGGGGAAGCACTAACTAGGAACATACCCCAAGAGATCTGAGCTGCATCACTGTGTGGAGAGCTCTGCTCTGAGCTCTGTCCAGCCATGCCCGTACCACAGAGCCATCAGAGCTGGAACCACCTCCTCAAGCTTTATATTTAAATATCTCCCACCCAAAAGAAAAGCCACCCTCACAAGCAATTACTAATAACTTCAGAGAAACCTGAAAAGGAAAAGCTAAAGAATTTAAAGGGAAAAGCACAGTTTCCTTGGTAGAAAGACATGAAATAACCCCTCTCTCAGAAAAGAACAGATATACTTTTCTATCAGGGGTTGTTCTTTTACAATCTTTATGCTAGACATAACAAATTCCTAACTGTAAATAGGTCATTTTAGCATTATCACCACAGAAATGACTGTGTAATTAAAAGCCAGTATTGTAATACATACGTGGCTGTGATGAAGCTCCCCTTTGTCTGAAGTCTCCTGACTGGAAAACTTTGAAATCAAACAAACATTTCTTACTTGCTCAGCAAGAATCGGAGAATCTGTTTTTACTTGTTCCAAAGGAGATGAAGCTTTTGGATAACTCTCATCTTGACTATTCTTCTAAAGCAAAGTTAGAAACAACATACACAGCTAGTCTAATAGTAAGATTAACTTTACAAAGAGTTATTCACAAACAGTAAACCACACTCCATACAAAGTGGGCTAAGCACCCATCACATATTATACTAATACGACATTTTGCTCATTGAAAGGACAGCAAAGGTTAAAAGCCAACAAGAGGCCATGAATCTTCACTGAACTTCAGAGCTCATGGTCTGTTAGCACAGTAACTATTAGCAAACATCAAATCTTCTGTGGTCCCATTATACTGAAAGTACAGACTGTACTAAGAAATTACAAATCCAGATTTGTAAGTGCTCTCGATAGCCCAGGTTTGAGGACTCCGATTGCAGAGAAAGACTAAGTATAGGTTACAGGGCTGAGGAAAGCTGACAGAAATACAAGCCTCCAGCCTTAGAAGTATTTCACTGAAAGCTGTAAAGCAGCAGCAGCAATCACAGCTCTAAAGGCAGCTATTGCTCTGCTAATCATGTATCAGAGAAGCAATAACATAAAAAAAATTTGGTCTTTTCTTTAAGATTACCTCAGATGAATTTGGCTCAAGCTTCTGACTTAAGTGGATCTGCCTGGAATTTGACTCTGCAACACCAAGACATAACCTAGTAAATGAACCATTACACCACTTATGGCTATCACAACTTAAGCCAGTTAGTTTGTCTTTCCAAAATTAAACTTTCAAAACCAAACCTATCCCTTAGTATATATTATTTCAGAAAACTTAAATTTCTATTTTTACCAAAGATTAAAGCATCCTAAAACAAACAGTTTTTCAGGCAGTAACAGAGCAACTACATCAACCTGGGTTCTCCAAGCTCTACAGGAGTTCTTTACTGACGTTTGGAAACCATTTCAGTGATGCTTGGGGAAAGCAGGAATGAAATGCAGCTGTCTCTTTAAATATATTCATCCTGAATTTCTCCCAATGAAACAGAAGTTTGTACTTTGCTTAAAGTGAAAGTGCTCTGATTGGCATTTTTATATTCAAGTGTTAATATAACAGAAGCTCAAAGTCTTGTCTACTTTTGACTGAGTAAAAACAGTTTAGAATGTTGCAGTGGATTAAAAGATCTCAAAAACGTTTTCAGACTGCTGCACTAAGTTTCATTTCTCAAGCACCAGCAAATACTTCAGTGGGGAAGACAGTGCTAAAAAACAGTCATGACATAATAAGATCTGAACAAGTTCTTCACATTCTGGCTTATGTTCAGACCTGGCTACCACTGCTTGTCAATCAAACTCATGCCCAGATTATCAATAGTAGATAAAGACTTTTTAAAAGCTTGGTCTATACTGTGTCACAACCAGACAGCAGTATAAATGGAAACAGTATCGATTTTGAGAATTACTGCCAAATCCCCGAGCAGCAAGAGGAATCCCTAAACACACAGAAGGAAGTATATTCGATTCCCATAGGTTTGTTAACCTAGTTTCACAAGAGGCAATGCAATCCAGAGCATCACAAAAAGCAGAGAAAGCTGGACGTGCCATGCCCTTCAGCCAAATCCATCATGACACTAGAGTGGAATCTTTACTTTCTCTCCAGCTTTCTCTACATGAACTTTCCTTAAAAAAACATGAACGTTCCTTAAAAAATTCCTTTGCAATTAGCAGAGATTTACTAACTACTTCCTCCTGGCACCTACAGCTTTCATCTATTACTGCCATGTTCCACTTCCTCACAGAAGAGGAAAAGCTTTTAAGCCAATGAAGAGAAGCTGAAGTGTTGTAACTGACTGGGGGAGGGAGAAAAACCAAACAAAATTGTGACCATGTGACAGAGTTTTCTACTGTAAACAGGTTTGTTTTTCCAACCCTTCTGTACACCATCTTCTTCCCTTCCTGTACCATGGTATGCTAATTCTTAACCATGCCACAGTGAATACTTTTACCTGCTTTTCTCATAAATGACTCTTAAGGCTCCTCCCAGTGGCACTTTCTGCCACACACTCTAGAATTTCAAACGGATCTAATTTAGCATAGCTCTGGTAAGTCTTTTAGTTTCTCTCATTTCTCTTCCCATTTACTACCAATATCCCAGCCAGGAGTCTACTCTCTCAGCCACATTCACAAAGCAGGGAAATGTACTTTCTTCACAAACCACACTCTTCCTACACCTCCAGCCCAGTTTGGTATTGCTGCTTGGGATAACTTTTCCCTCATTGCCTAAACAGATGCTCCATCTTGAATAAATTCTGAGGCTGGTAACAAAACCAAGCAAACAAACAAACAAACAAAGCCATTGTCTAAACCCATTTAGTTTTACCTTTCTCCTGCTCCTCCACCTCTGCTGTCCACTTGCTGCTTCTTCTTTCACTGTTTGAGAACTTTTTCTGGTTTACATTATCCACAGTCTGTGTAGCAGCCTGACAGACTGACTGGTTCTGAAGAATTGACAAAAGCAGAAATATCACTTTATGTAATCAGTCCAGTGACACTTTATCATCATCTGCTATGATACTATTATGCCTTCATGACAAACAGTATTTATGTCTGTGACAGAACAGGGAAGAACAGGCAGAAAAGGGAAGGGAGGAGTCTGGCTCAGTATCCTGCAGATTCATCCACTCTTTCTCATTCATTGCTACATTTTGCCAAGTGCCCTTTAAGAGCATTCATGTCACTAGCTGACGTGACAAAATCTGTTTCACTCAGACAATAAATCACATCCTCCTGCAGATGAGCAAATACAGCAAGCTGTTACTGCTCAGGCAGAGAGAGCAACCTCTGTCCCTCAGGCTTCAGTCTTTCACCTAGCCATTCTTCCCAGCCTTGTTCTTGTTTCTGTTTGCCCTAAGATTTAAACCCAAAAAGCCTCACGCATCTTAGAACAAACCTATGTAGCGACTAGCTCTTTACCCACAGGAGCTGCTCACTTAGCTGGATGTACTGAGACTCCCTCCCACTTTCATTAAAATTGTATCAATAGAATGATCTCTCCAAAATCCTACAGCTACAGATGCTCATGTTTCAAGCCTAAAGCACTGTGTGGTGGCTGCTCAATTGTTCCTAGGATAAACTACTACGTGTATTTTCTTATCTTTAACATATTGTAGGTACCTGTATTTCTAATTATGAAGCGAGCGCAAAATAATTTCCCTAATTCTGAATGGCAGTGTGATTCAAGGACAGCAAACCAATGGCTAATGGAAGCTTCACAGACGAGTACGGACAGCGCAGAGTTAATGACAAGGAACACAGCATACATTGCAAAGAGCAGGAAAAGCTTGTTCATCCCGCTGCTGGATCTCATAAAGGGAACGAGACTCCTCTATGGCCTGCTTCTCCCTGCGCTCCTCCGGAGACAGCCCGAAGTAGTTACAGTCCCTGCTGCCGTGGCTCAGCTCCTCACCTCGCTCACGCTCCGCTTTCCTGCGCAGGAGAAAAGGAACAAATTCCAGATCAAACCCATTACAAACTTAGGAGGAAAAAAGAAGATGCACTGATGGAAAGAGAAACTCTGCTGCCGCAGCCCAAGGAATCAAAGTGTCACTACCAACAAGTGCAGGTAAAACGCTTTTCTCACACTCCCTTCAAGTGGTAAAGTCAGAACACAAAGCAGTTCCCTAAGACAGGTTCAGCAGAAGCTGAGGGAAGATCTTAGCCGTGCCCAAGAAGCACTTGCACCATTATTTCAGCCCCAACCAAAAAGAAAAAAAACGACAAGAAAATCCACACTAACATCCACTTTCCAAGAAAAAAAAATATGGCTTTGTAGGCAGTTTCTGCCATGCAAAAAAAAAAATTAGAATTCCCATGCTTGTGTGTATTCTTAAGGACTTGGGACACTTCCTAAAATTCAATAGCAATGTATTTCAAAAGAGTATGCTGGAAGCATCTGAAGCAGGCACCCGGGCTTCCAGAAGCTCAGTCAAGAGTTCAAGCCAGGGAAGATGCTGTTTGCAGTTTTACCTTGCAGACTGGGAAGGATTCCTGCCCAGAACTTTTTGCTCAGTTGAGGTCTGATGAGGTTGGGGCCCAGAACACAAGAACTGGTGCTGTCTGGTTCCCACAGTATGCTGAAGTCGAGGAGGTAGTGCTGACTGGGGTTTGATTGACTTGCTCTGATTCTTTGGCCCTCTGCACTCTGCATCTGTGACAACAACATGAAAACAGGTAAGACTTTTGTTGTAATCATTTTTTTAAGCTCTTTGGGACAAAATATCTGACAAAGAAGATTCTGCCACACAAAGACAGGTGCAGTCCTACCAGGCTGAGCATTCTGTCCCCACGTTGGGTAAAACTTTTTTATCTTCTTCCCTGGCACAGTGTTCCAGCCCTCCATAGGAGAGGTCTGTGGAAGAGGTTTAAGGCTCTTCAGTGAGACAGCATGCCTACAAAACAAGGAATTATGGAGGGAATAATATCTTAAAAGATCAGACTGGGGCTTGCATAAATTAATACCCCATGTTCACTTATACTGACAGATCTTTCCACTTTTGAGAACATTGCATTCAAAGTCCTTTCGTTTTATGTTTCAAGCAGTGTGTAGAACAGCAAACACTTTTTTTTTCCTTTTTACATAAAACTGGTAAGTTAAGACAAACTTATCCAGTAAAGAATGATCAGCCATTTGTGAAGTGCCCATTGTAATATCTTCAGGGCAGAGAGAAAAAAGGGAATGGTCACAAAAAGCAATGTACTTAGATAAAAGCAATATGCTTAGATAAATTTATTACTGACACTGCAATAGGTGCCAAGGTTGAAAGATATTACATTGATGGAGTATATACCCAAACAATTACTGCCTTTTTAAGTGAGGATGCTGTAGGATGGTCCAAGCAACTGTTTACATTCTTTGAAAGGCACACATTCAAACTGGTTAAACTCCAATGTAAGAAGGGTTCAAACTGCAAGATAATCTTCGTATCTTGCAATATGTTTTTTTTTTTTTAAAAGAGATCAAATGAGATTAATGGGCATCTTTCTCATTTACCTTGATTAAAGTGTTTCCTCTTCCCAAACTACAATCAGTGTGGGGTTTTTTGACCCAGAAGTCACAGGACTTACAGCAGAGCTTGAGATGTCTCAAACTGCTCCCTCCCTGCCCCCTCCTCACCAAAACACCCCAAGAAACAAAAAAACCCAACCCCATACAACCCAAACCATCAAACCCACAACAACTTGAAACACTTTTTTGTCCCAGGTAGGGCAAAGATAATGCTGATCTAAACAGCAACTTGGCACTCTGTATGGAATCAGGAAGAGCTACCACAGGAGTTTGGTGCTTTAATGGACCTTTCAAGATGAAAAAAGCTTGTCACAAATCTAGCATCTAATTATTAAGTACAAGCAACACCTTATTAGACTGGTGTCATTCTTTTTAGGATTGAATCTTGTGCACAAGAAATAAAATAAAATAAAATAAAATAAAATAAAATAAAATAAAATAAAATAAAATAAAATAAAATAAAATAAAATAAAATAAAATAAAATAAAATAAAATAAAATAAAATAAAATGCTATTAATGTAGTTACTGTTCTACTCTGCAAGTAATATCCAGAGTACTTGGCAGTACAGGAAGAAGTATGAAGTGATAATCAATTTTTCCTTTTTTAAAATACTATGCTGTTTTCTTAACAAATTTGTGGTAGTACTGCTCCAAGTAAAGAAACAGATACATGACAGGGGCTGAAGTTAAATCTGAACCAAAGCAGTGTTTTGTTCAGTTTGGTGCTCCCTTCCATAAGAGATTAAGCACTTACTTTGCTCCAAGCTCTTCTACAAATACAACAACTGGCCCATTCTCTGAAAAAACTTCTTGAATATGGGCATTATAAAATTTCCCATTATGGTCTAAGCGCACCTGTAAAGAACCAGAGTAAGAAAAAAAAGTGGATTAGCTCCAAAGGTGATGCTGAGAGGAGCTAACTCTTTAAAATATCAACAATGTTAGAAACAGAACTTTTCCTCTGGGCAACAGAAGACCCAAGAAATACACATCACAGTTCAGTAAATGTATCAAAACCCAATCTTCCATCCCTATTGCTTCTTCAAAAAGAAATAAAAATATTATTAAAACAAACACACACAAAACACTAAACAAACAGCCCACAAAGAAACAGCTTGCTGGGGTACACTACTTAAGGAAATCTGCTTTTCAAAACCACATGAGAAAGTTAAAAGCAATCAGTGCAGCCAGGCTTTTCAGCTTTACTGAAAACGCTCTCTCTCACAATAAAACTCCCTATTAAAATCCACTTCACTTCAGTGAAATGTAGTCTAATTAGGAACATAATAAACACCAATTACTTCAAGAGTTATGCTTCAGAAGGTTTTTTTTAAGAACAACCAGAAAAAGTTCTTTAGACACGATCATAGTGTTACTTGTCTGACTGACATTCTATGTTCTTAAAATTCTTCTGTTGAATAAGAAATAAATTTTTTCATGTTTCACTAAGGTATTTGGCTTTGCATTTGTATTAATTTGGTCAACTCTAATTTTCATTATTCACTTCATGTTTTTATACTGTCTTGCCACATACATATAAAATTTGACAGAGAGAGAATATGTTAATTACCAGAGTGTTTTCTACTAATAATATCTGTACTCTTCAATAAATACTACATATGACAGCCTTAGGGTCTTAAATGCAAATTTTAGGCCTATTAAGCAATAAATAATCAACTAGGCACTAGGTTGGTTTGGTTTGGGGGCTGGGGGGTTGAGGGCTAGTGGCTTTGTGGGGGTATTTTGTGGTTGGGGTTTTTTTTCAGGTTTGGAGATACGTTTTCCCTGCAGTTTAGTCACTATGGTTGATTCCATTACACAAATAAAAAAGTACAAACTGAAAGAGCCCCTGTGCTGCGTGATTACCTCAACTGAACATTTCATCATTAATGTTAATAACTTTAATAGATGTCCTACAAAGAAACACATCTAGCCGAGTATCACCAGTTTAATTAACACACTTAAGGAGACTAATCTACAAACTGAGAATCTAATGGCAAACCTTGCTTCTTCTTAAGCACCAACACTTAATACAAATCTTAATTGAATTTGAAGACCAATTGAAGAACACACTTGCAAACACCCTGAGAAGAAGTATTGCCCAAGACTTCAGGATCTGCAGTAACTAAAGCAGGCTGCACTTCATTACTTCAAACTACTGAGATTTTTATCAAAGCCAATACACAAAGGGTAATCATATCTCCAGTGTCAAACATAAATACACGGATCTACAGTTCCACGCTTAACGCTGAGCCTCCCAGTCATCTTATTACATGGACTCCTGGAATCAACCTTGTGGTCTTTTAATGGAGCAAAATTGCACTGATCAGCTCTATCTATGCTGTAAGTCATGAACACCGCCAACAATTAAGTGTATCCCCAGCTAAAGACACAAGACAAAGAGTATTTAGAAAGCAGCAATATCAAAATAGTTAACAAAGAGGGGAAATGGACACCTTGAGCAAAATGTTAATGTGCCTATAAACTAGGATTCAATATTACGTACTTGACATTTATCTCCAATGGAGTATTGCATGCCAGCAGCAATAGAGAAATCTTGTTTCTGCTGATCTGTAAATACAGAAGCAGTAATGTACTGTTAGTTTAAATATACCAAAAGGATTACTTTCTTGATGCAGTAAGAATGCAAACCAGGTGTTCAGGCCCTAAATCTGCCCACTGACCCATGTGAGGAGAACCAAACCAAACCCAAACTGCCCCTTGCATCAGTTCTTCAGGAGGGCTTCAGTTCACGCAGCTTGCAAAAGCTGCAACTTGGAAGTGTTCTGTTACTCACCCCATTTGGATCGGAGCCAAACATCATACTCAACGTTCCTGTAAACCACGGGATCAAGCGATTTCAGAACCTTTTTAGGCAACACCAACGAGTTGGGATTCCCATTGCTCTCAAGGTGCTGCATGGAACAGAACCAAGTGCTAAATGGTCAACTACACAGACATGTCCAGCTTGGCATTTTTCAATCACAGTGCTCGAGCCTTGTACTGAAATACAGAAATGCTGAAAATACATAGAGCACACAGAGCTTTGAAAAAAAAATAAATTAAATGGTGCTCTTTTAACCATGCCAGAACAAATCTAAGAACTAAGCAGCACTAAAAAGGACACTGTCCACCTCGGAGCACGTCAAAAATATACATTATTTCCAAAGAGATTGGTAGATCTTGGGATATTACATGTTAGGAAAGCTATTAACTCCAGAGTCTCTCAGGAACATTAAATACTAAAAAATATAGCCAAGTACAAGTGAATAGAAAATAAATCTCAATGGATAAATACCTTGTTGCCAGAAAGAGACTTCATTCCATTTGTATCACTAACTGTCGTAGCTTTACTTCTGTAACAGGACAGAGGCAAGTCATGTTTTCATAATGAATTACAGCACTACTAAGGCCTGAAAATCAGGTAAGACACATCTAAAAGGGGATAAAAGTGGTCACACTACCATTCTCTATGTTTTCCTGACAGAAGCATATCACAGAATATCTTCATCTCTTGAAGTGAAAAAGCTGTCTGAAATAATAGCTGTATTTTTAATTTACTTTGTTAAAGAAATAAGCTTCTGGGTTTAAGTACAAATTTTAGGAAGTCTATCTAATGTGTGCCTTGTTATCACTTATTAAAAAAAAAGCAAGGGGTGGAAGACCAGGGAAACAAAAGTCCTCTTAAAAGTTTTGTGACTACATGAGGAAAACATTGCAAAAGTAGACATAAAAAAAGGCCAAAACCAAAACCTACTCCATTAGTTAACTTGCATCAGGCACTCTAATTTGTTCTTATTTTCTACATCTGACATCACTGGAAAAATACTCTCCACAGAGAAAGTCCCAAGTATTTTTCCTACAACAGTTGTACAGAACTCTCTCAGCACTAACTTCTCCCAAAACTATTGCATTTAATAACAACGTAATTGAATGCTTTATATTTATAAAATAAAAATAATCTTCTGGAAAATTAGCTGATGAAACATGCTGAAGTCAACTTTAAGACAAGCAGAAGATTTAGGACTTCATAAACTCAGGAAAGTGTCTGTAATTTGTGCTAACTGGGTCAAGAGTCACATACACACACACAGCAGCCCCTGCGTTATAGGACATATGGTTTAAATCAAAAACATTGAGTTCCACAGTCTCCAGTGAGCATATGACCTTCTTTACAAAGGTGCTAAGGAGGTTAGCAGGATATTTTCTTAGGAATCCCAAAGATACAGAGCAAGGCTACTACATTTGAATCTCAGGAAAGCTCCAAGAACAGAAAGGAATAAAGCACATTTCCATTAGCTGACATTTAGCTATAATAATTGTTTCCTGAGGCAGAAATAATTCATATTTTAATTGGCAACATTCTCTAGTAGTTTTTTTTTCCAAACATGAAAATAAGCTAATCCCTTTCCCAGAACTACTTTTTCCCTGTGATGCTTTCCTTCATCTTCCTTTTTGTTGTTTTCAATGTGTGGGACAAACCAGCTCCCAACAGCTCAAAGGACTTCTGCCCCATGCACAGAGCACAGCCCTCAGGGAGGACTGTAACAGAAGAGGGGACATGATCCACTGATGCAGCATCATCTCCATAATTTCACTGGAATTTCATACAAGCCAGAGTTAAGAACCCTATTAAACAGAAGAAAACCTGCCAATACCACAGTGCAAAAATGGCACTGTGAATGACTGACTGTGCAAAAGGAGTCAGGTCAAAATCTCAAGCATCCAGCAAAAAGAGTATTAATCCACTTCTTTAAGATCAAGATCAAAATGGAGCAAAAAAAATCTGTGTGTCTCCATTAGCTTCACCTCAAGCAGGTATTCCAGCCCCCAGATGTGGAAGCCACACAAGTTGGATCGGATTCCTGTAACTCTACTCAGCTGCAGAGTAAGCCAAGTCATTCTCACAGAGCCTACCATGCCAGACTGGCACACTGACAGCTCTCCCAGGGAATTCTGCTACCCTGAACAGGAAGAGGCACATGTTGCAATGGCAATAATCCATTATGTAAAGAGACTCAAAGCTAGACTGCAGGAAGAACAGAGGAAGGCCAGAAGCATGTCCTCAGGTAAGTGAAGATTACACATTGCACTCCTTCACACTTCTAACCCTCCCTCTTTGTGCTTCTTTTCTTAGTAATTTTTAAATGTTTTCAACCCTGACTGTTGGATTCTACCACCCACCAGAAATCCAGAAAACTCATTTAACATATGCTCACAGGCAACTTCTCAATTTCATTTACCTGTAGTTGTCATCTTCTGAATCTGAAGCAGACACTTCACTGCTCCCATTACTTTCCTCTGTCCCACCAACAGCACTGAGTTCTGCCATGATTTTCTTTACATCCATATCAAACACCTTCTCATAGAGCAACTCGTACAGCAGAGCTGGGTAAGAGGAAGAGAAGGTGGAAGAGCAAAATCAGTTAACCAGCTAAATCAGTTTTTATTCCACCATTTCAGATGGTAATCATACAGGCATTGACAACTCAAACTGAAAAGCAAGCTACTGAAAATGACTATAATAAACTTCCAGACAGAGGCTTCCCCTGAAACCTAACACTGAAAGCTTTAAGATTTTTGGTAAAAATATATTTTTAACTATCAGCTTAATACTTACACTGGCACAGAGCAGCCTTCTCTGCATACTCTATGGGATACACAATATCATAGTGGTTTCCATTTGAGAAGCACAGCAATACCTATTAAAAAAAATCACATGGGTATTTTAGGCTTTGCATCTCACTTGATTGTTCATAAGCACTACCTTTAAACTCAATTTAAATTCAATTTAAGGCACCCATGTGCTTTGTTATCTCTCAGGATCTCAATGTATCAATAAAACAATCAAAATATCTAGTGGATGTCCTTTAAATCAAACAGAATTTGAACAAAAGCATAAAAAAAAAAAAATAAGACAGAGGTTAGTGCCAGAAAATTGACTTTTACAGAATTTTATATTGGAAGGAAGATATGCCACGCCCTAAATACACTCATCTACTTAAAAAGTAGCACTACACGTATTAACAGCACAGCTGCCTTAAACATATACAAAATAAACTGCTAAAATTGAACTCTCAGAACATTTCATTGGTTTCAGTAATAAAAGCCACATGCTTTTATAAACAACTTGCTGTTTATAAAGTACTCTTACTTCAGGCTGTCACAACAGTCATATTTTTTTTAATACCTTATCAGAAAAGCCATTTTCAGTTACACGTGAAGGAGAAGCATTTGGCTCCTGGTATATTATGAAATCTTTCCTGGAAAAAAAACAAAAACGTAGCAGTTAAGAATTTATTTTAAAAGTAGTATCAATAAAAATTTGAGCACTGAAGTCAAATTCAAGGAAGATACATAGCCACACAAAACACCTAGTGGTTTCTCTGCTGTAATCAATCTCTAGCGTGATTTTAAACTTAAATATTTTCTCTGTCTCCCTTTCATCCATGTTCTCTTACAGTTCTTTGCTTAACAGCCTGTCACTTCCTTCAAGTTCTTTCTCACATAGGCAAAAGTGTTATCAGTCTTGCAAAATAATTGAGTATATTCAAGGTTTCTGGATTAAAAAAAAAAAAAAAAAATTTTTTACAGCTACTCGGAAAAAGCAATTCTGAGAGGAAAAGTGGACCTGCCCACTCCAGGGAGCAAAGAATAATTTACTAGATAACCAACCTATACTTGTGAGAGGTCTGAGGAGTGAAAGTGAAATCAAACCTATTTGTACTGAATTCCTATCCTATGGCTGAGAAGTCTGAAAGCCACTTGTTGGAACAGAACAGGAAATTCTTACTTCCCTTAAGTCTCCTAGCAAGAAGAGGGAGGAACTCTTTTGCCCAACCTCCACCACTATTCCTACTTTACCTGAGACTCTGAATTGCCTTTTCAATAAAAGCCTGTCTCCCAAAACCAGCACAGCAATAACTACTCTTGTGCATTCACCTCTGCAGTGAAATACTACATAAGAGTTGCAGCTGTGCCACAAAACCCTGCTGATGCCTTGAAAGGAAACTTTAAAAACCCACTATTATCAACCAGGATTTGTCTCTATTCATTTATCAGCTGTGGCCCTGGATACTAGTGTGGCATGACTGCAAAATAAACTACTCCTACTTATGAGAACACATTTCTCATGGCCAGAAATACAACAGATCATGACCATTCAGTTTCTGATGTGATTAAGCACCCAATTCTGCTGCCTTAAATTGAATTATATCCCTCTACAACCTGGCTCAGTGTAACCATCAGACCTCCTCATTAAGCCTCTTGAGCCAAGCTTTGCTCTGACTTTCAGCTCAAGTCCTCCCCCATCCACGGAGGACACGCAACTCTGAGCTGGCCCATTCACCTCACAAAATGCAAAGATAGAATTCCACACAATTTCCCACACGTAGCACTCCAAGTGCCCAAAGGTAATATTTAACTAGTCTGATTCTTTCCTCTTGCCAGCTGTCTCATCCATAGACAAAGCCATTAATTTACAGTAAACATTTTGAAATTCTGAATTTTTAATGGCTTTATAAACAGCAGACCGAAGATGCTGTGGATTACTCACTCCCTAACGACACAGTAATTAGAAAGAAGTTATAAATATTCAGCACAATGTTTCTCACTGCTTTGTGAAGAAAGATTTAGTATATAGGAAAGAGGTACAGCTCACATATGAGCAATAGGGTTAGTACTGAAGCCTCGGCGAGAAACAGGAAGAAAAGCAATTTTAACAGAAAAACTAGGGTATTAAAACTAACAAAATACAAACTGCATGAGATTACCCACAACTGGCTGTGCAGGTGAGATAGATACATGGCATTATTGCAAACCTGTATCCACATCTCAAATTAAGTGTCATTTTCTAAACTCACTTTTCTATTTTTATTTAATCCCTTGACAGCTGCAATTTTCAAATACATTTATAATTTTACAGAGGACTATGATATGGTACGGTATAACATAATTCTATCTTTGCTGTTCCAACTGATTTACTAACAAAACAACAGAAATTATCTCAGTAAAACATACTGAAAGGTTTTCTTACTTGTACATAAGAGAAAGGGCACTTATTTCTACTTGTCCAACCCATTCCTGTATAGAAAACAAAAGAAAACAAAGTTCAAACAAATACACAATTAAACCTCCTCATAAGCAGATCAAAAGATGTAAGAAATCATTGTTGCAAATATGTGAACACTAAATATGGAGTTCAGCAAGACATAAAAGAACAATTCCCCAAATCATTTTACAGTAGAGAGTACATACATAAAACTATATATTCATGTAATTCAAAGACCTCCTAAGCCCAATCAAAAACACCTCAGGGAAAAAAAAAATCCAATTAGCCATCAACTTCAACAGAAATACCTACTTTCTATAATAAATCAAGTTTAACATACCTGTGGATTTTCCAAACTTTTTAAATAATCTTCAAATGGCCCCTCTATGAACTGTATTAAAAAAAAAAAAAAAAAAACAAACCAGCAGTAATTAGTCATTTTTAACAGTGCAGCATATGGAATCCCCAACCTGTGACCCACTGTACCAATGGGAATGCACTACTGGAAATTCAGGTCTCCCCTGCCCTCCAAAAGCTTACAACCTAAATATAAAGGGATGTCAAGATGAAGGTATGAACAGTCAAACACATAAGTTTGCCTTGCAGAAAATAACCACGTAAACAGCTTTCAAAATCATCACACAAGTCAAAATAAACCAAACAAAACCTCCCCCAAAAAGACACTCAGCAGCCAGACACTAAATGGGGAATCTGGAAAAAAGCAAAGATGTTGTATAGATGTTTCTGGGCAATTCATCTCAGGCATGCAGAACATCACTGAAGAGAGGAATTGTGGACTTGAATTCATATATATCACTAATATATATATATTCATTAAATATCTGGTTAAATAAACAGCAATAGACAATCAGAAATAGGAATTACATTTCCATAGTCTGGAAGCAGTGGTAAGATGTAGTACAGCCAACTCATAGAGCACTTTTTCCTCTGCTCTGTAACACCTCAAACTGCTTTTACTTTCAGCAAAGGATGCAAACAATTAGGCTACACTTCAAGTGCCAGCCCAAGAAAGTGACCCTTCAACTGCACTCCCTAAAACACATGAGGAGGCCAAATTCACATTTGCCAAGAGCAGAGAAAGATGCTGCAGTAGTTGAAACATCTTAACTTCAAAGCGTTTCAGCCACACCGGCCACAGACAGGCTGCTTTTAAAAAATGCTCTTTAATCACAATCTGCTTGATTGACTTGAAATAAAGATCCACAGAGGTGCAAACTAAGAAGGAAATCCCTTTATGAACTTGAGCTACAAGCTGGATGGCCTCTTTACCCAGTGATCAAGAAACAAGATAATAAGGAGAACTGCGTGGAGTAGTGAGATCAGAAGTTCTGCTTTAGCCATTTGGAAGTGAGAAGAACTAACCAGCCTGGCCCAAATTTTTAATGTAGACAGAAGCAATGGGTGTGAAGTTAAAAAAGGGGGATCAGCCAAACATAATCACTGACAGCAGTTACTTTTTGTGTCAAAATTAAATGACCCGAAGGTAATGCACAGAGGAAGAAAGGAAGGACACCAGGAAGTTCTCACAGGAAACTGAAGGGTTAGGGAATGAATGTAACACAGCAGCAATTCAAGACAACACTTCAAGAAAGGCTGAGGATGGAAATGAAGACGATGGGCTACACTCCTGAAATCTTGGTTATAACAGTATCAGTGAAAAAGAAAGACACAAATTCAAGCTGAAATTATTACAATAAACAGAGAAAAGATAAACTTCAGGAAGCACCACCATGTCAATGGAGCATAACTACTGAGGAGGCAGCAAGGGAATGGCTGAACCAGGAGATCAGGGAAAGAGGCATTTGTTGTTTATGCTGTTTGGGTTTTTTAAAGAGATAACAGTGGTGTTTTCCAGACAGAGGCAGCAAAGGAAATCAGCAGAGCTGAAGCAAGGTACCCGAGGGAGGAAGAACACTGGGAAATGAGAACAAATATAAAACATCTACTCTCACAAGAAATTTTTAAAAAGCAGACTTTTCAGAACAACAGCAAAGATGGACAGAGGAGAGGTCTGAGGGGAAAAAAAGAACACTGGCACCAAGAGTTTGGATGAGAGAGACCAAAACAATATTAAAACCATACTAAAACCAGCTAGGGCTAACAAAGCAGGGATGGGAAATGACATACACCTAAGAGTCAAAAAGGGCATAGAATTTCAAAACACTACACAACGGAATGAGAGAACAGAAGTAGAGCAGCAGATATTGGAGTGAGCGGGGCAATTCTGGAAAGAAAGGGATTAAAAAGTCAGCAGTGAAAAAATGAAGAAGAGAGACATCCAAGAGTTAGAAAAAACCAAGAAGTCAAGTCAGAGCAGCATTGTCCCAGAGAGCTCTGCTGTATTTTATATCATTAATTCCTGATAACTTCCACATTTATGTGATCACTCACATTTGAGTTGAGGGTACTGGGTCAGAAATTACAGCACAAAGACACATCCTTACTCGTGCCTTCCTTCTCTTCCCTATGCCAGTGCATACCTAAAATAGTCCTTGTATTTTGGGTCTAGGTAAATTTAGAACAGAAAAAGAGAGTAACAATCTTCTAATAGCAAATCCTTGCACACACTCACTCCCCTTTTGTCTGTCCTGGAAATCAGGTAACAGTATATGCACTAGAATCCATACAAACAGAAGCACAAATATTGATTAATGCTCTTCTAAATGGAAGAAAAAAAGAGGAATTTGTAATGTTAACACTGACACCATTGACCAAGTACAATGAATAGCAAATATTTTACATCCATGGTTAATAAAGAGCTTAGCTACAGATGTTTAGGGAAAAAAACCTACAGTGCCAATGCATAATAAACTGCAGACCCTGAAAAAAAATTCCACTAATCTCATCAGTCAAATCCCTTATATATTGGAAATGCAATTAATTAGCACAACAAGAACATTTTATGACTTTTATTGAAGTAGGCATTACACTAAACTAAAGCTCAGATTATAGTAGCTTCACTACGGAATGCTGAAGATTAAGTTTGCTTTTTTTTTTTCCTTCATGAGCCTTAAAAACTTCCCCCACACCACATCACTCCAGTCCGAGGAGCACGCAAGTCTCCCCAGGGTTATGAATATGAGTTACTACCACATAAGTGCAAATTAACTAAAATAGCACCAACTGCTATTTAGTTATGATGAATATTGCCACAAGCATAGGGAGGTGCAGGGAAGGAACAGAGTAACTTCTCTTAAATACTCACAAAGAAAAGGCAAATACTTACTGCTTCAAATTTCTCCCTATTTTTCCGAAGATAGTCTACACAAGCCATCCTAACATCAATGTGCTGAGACTGAGAGTGCAACACCTACAAAGGGAGAAAGACAACAAGGTGACATTGGATCTCAGGAGTTTTGATGACAGGCCACAAATAATTAATGACTGCTGTCTAAATACAGGCTTGGAAATACTCTAGTTTCATTTTTAAGAATATTTAATATGCATACTCATTCAGCAGCAACATCTTCAGGCAAGTCAAATCTCAAATTACTTAATAAAAAATTAAGTAACTGCAGAATTCACAGGTTTGCTAAATTCAAACCTTCAATTTTATGAGGATTTACGGAGCAAATGAATAGCATTTATTGTTAATCTTTAACTGCCTCCTTTGTAAAGGACTTCAGTAATTGAAGGAAGTTACAGCAGGAATGGATGAGGAAGTCACCTGCCAACATGCATTCATTCAAACAAAATCCAACCAAGTCTCACAGTGCATGTTTACCTTCTCTTCAAGGGGCCTGTTGCCCAAAAATGATTCGGAAGCCAGGAATTCAGTTCCCAATAAGATACCTGCATTCTACCTCCTGCTCATATCTCTAATGGAAAACTATTACTTTCATCACAGGTTCCAAGTTATCTCAGTACAACACAGGGAAGTTCCAGACAACTTAAATTGCAGTGTCTCTTGCAGTCCTTACACACCACCCTCAAAATAAAACACTTCCAAATTCAGTTTTTTTCAAACGAAGAGTACACAAATTAGACCAAATTTGCAGATAAACAATTAATAGCTCTGAATTAAAGACCTTATTTTCTTAGAGGTCATTTCCAACCTAAATGATTCCATAATAAGAATGGAATGTTAAAAATGTAATAGCTGAAAAAAGTTCTATGAACACTGGAGTGTAAGAGAAACTTTCTATGTATTAATTAAAAAGTCAGAATAGCTACATATATTTATATATATATATTCCCTTGAGATAAAAAAACACCCACTTTTAAACAACAGTGTTTGCTTCCCTGAACTTATCAATTCAGTGGGGAAAAGAATTTTTTTTTTAAAAAAAAGTGATCTGTGTATAATTAGCACAGGAATCTGGGTTCCCACAATCAGAAGCACCAGAGCTCCCACTGCTGTTTGCTTGTACTTAAGACAAGATGACGCTGTCGCTTTTTTTCCTTTAACACTAACACTGAAATGGGGGAGGGGAATTCAACAGGAAGAACAGAAAATAAATTACTCACTTTCTCTAATTTTACAGTCAACTAATTAGCAAAACTAAGAATGTGGCTTTTCAGCTCTTTCCACTACATTCCTTTTCCTAGACAATCTCGTACCCAGCGGCTGTATTCCTATCTTGAGACCTTACACTGAAAAAAGCTCTGAGGAGGCTGGTGGAAGGTCAAAACAGATAAGGATTTCTTGGTGGCAGGAGGCAGCTGTACACACAACTTCTCTCACCTCGCCAGGCGGAAATTATTTTAACAAAGCCACGCTTTTCACCGGGACGTGACCGCATAACCTTAACCTATAGCTGTCTGCGTTTTAACACTAATTACCACCCACTAATGAGATCCACTTCCCATGCTTTCGTGAGAAGGAGCTTTTGTTTATGTAACCAGTTACCTGCTCGGCCACAGCCCTGAAAAGGCAGGACCCATCCTTGGCCACTTTCTTCCTGTACAAGCCCTGAGATCGCAGGTAGCGGTCCATGGACGTGTCCCCGGGGGCGTCCCCGCCGCTGCCGGGATGGCTCTGCTCCCCTCCGCCGGCCCTGCCCGCCGCATCCATGTTCACCGAGGAGAACGCCGCACCCCTCCTAGTCCCACATGGCGAGGAGAAGCCGCGGCGCAGCTCCGGGGCCGGGCACAGGTGCAGCAGCCGGAGCGGGGGGCAGCGCTGGCCCGCCGGCAGCCGCAGGAGCAGGAACAGGAGCGGCAGGAAGAGCAGCAGCCGGCTTCACGTTGTCCACTCGCATGTGGGGAGCGCGGAGAGAAGCGGCAAAGTTTCCTGCGCAGCCCGGACTCGCAGCTCCGTCACTGCCGCGGCTTCCCCGGCTGCTGAGGAGGGCCGGGGGCGGCTCCGGCGGGTCCCGGTGCCGGGGGGAGCGGGCGCGTCCCGGGCGCGCAGCCGGCCTGCGGGCGGAAAACAAAAGGGAAAGGAAGGACACGTGCGGCCCGCCGGGAGGGAGGGAGAGAGGGAAGGGAGGGCGCAAACAGGAGCGTAACCTGGCGCTTATTTTCACTTTCAGCCCGGGCGCTGCTGGGAGCCGTAGTCCCGGAGGAGGAGGAGGAAGCAGGAGGAGGCGGACACAGCGCCCGGGGCCGGGCTGTCAGCCTTGCTGCCGGCCAGGATCGTATCATTGCTTCTTAGTTTTTAGAATCAACACGGGGGAGAGGTGGCTGGTGAAAATCTCAACACGACCCGGCAGTGTGCGCTCGCAGCCCACAAAGCCAGATGTGTCCTGGGCTGCGTCCAAAGCGGCGTGGGCAGCAGGGAGAGGGGGCTGCATTCTCTCCCCCTTCGCTCCCCTCCGCTGAGACCCCACCTGGAATACTGCGTCCAGCTCTGGTGCTCCCAGCACAAAGAGGACACGGGACTGTTGGAGCAAGTCCAGAGGAGGCCACGAAGTTGATAATGGAACTAGGGCACCTCCCCTACAACTACAGGCTGAGAAAAGTTTGGGCCGTTCAGCCTGGTGAAGGGAAGGCTGCATGGAAATCTTACAACAAACTTAGAGTATCTGAAGGAGACATAAAGGGAAGCAGAAGAGGGACTCGGAACTGCAGTGATGGGACAAGAAATAACAGGTTCAAACTCACAGGGTGGAAATTTAGGTTAGCTATTAGGAAGAAATTCACTGTGAGAGTGGTGAGACACTGTGAGGTTGCCCAGGGAGGTTGTGGATGCCTCATCCCTGGAAGTGTTCAAGGCCAGGCTGGATAAGGCCTTGGGCAATCTGGTCTGGTGGGAGGTGTCCCTGCACAGGGAAGTGGAGTTGGGACCAGATGATCCTTAAGGTCCATTCCAACCCCTTCACATTCTATGATTTTGTCTGGAACCTAATCCACAGGATGTGGATTTGTGTGTTTAGTTAGGCTTTGTTTGGTTTGGGGTTTCCCCCCACAACAGATGAGATTGTAAGATTACTTTTTAACTCTATCCACTTGCAGGAAAGAAAATTAAAATAAAACAGAGATAGTAAAGGAGGGCTTAATTAAAAATGGATTTTAAAAAGCCATAGCCATTCAATACTTTCAATGTATTAATTCTCTTGTATGCCACTCTTAGTCATAAGAAGCCCAAACATTTGTATCACAATTGCATGATTAAATTTTGCTTGGCATTGTAAACAGGATTTAGAAGGTTTTGATGCACAAAATGTGACAAGAAAGGATGCTCTTCAAACTTCTAAGGCAACTTGAATGGAAACCCTGGTTTTTATTTTCAGCCGGCAGTAATAAAGCCTAGGGAGGGTGGTGACTTGAGATCCCTAGGTAATAATAATAATAATTTATTTAATAAGCTTATTTTAATAAACACAAGTTACAAGCCAGCCCAAGTCTAGTGCTCCACCAGCTCCTCACAAGCAACATCACACCATCCATCTTTCCTAACAGAAGCTCAGGTTTGCCAGAAAAGAACAAGAAACAAATGCCATTTCCCGGGATCTCCGCAGACAAGGAGAACAGAAAGAGAAAGAAGTGAACGCAAAGCTCTGCCTGCAGCCAAACCTTCAAGACACAGTGAGCTACTGAGGCAGCACGGGGATGGATGTTTTAGACAAGGAAGGGGATAAAAATACCATCAAGGGGCTGGAGGGAAAGCTCCAACTTCTCCCCAGAAGATGGGAAAGGCCATCTAACAAGACTGAACTATAAACAGTTGCTGCCACTAACTCAGTTACCACACTCACTCAAGGAACTCGGGGTAGCAGAGTCCTGCATGTGAGAGCTGCTTCTTCTGTAGATAAATTTGGAAAGATGCTTTTGAGACCTATCAAACTGGTGTTCAGTTACAGAGTTTCTTAGGAATATCCTATTTTTTTCCTCACTATTTGTCATGTTTAGAGGCAGAACTATGCTCTAATATTTAACAAATCTGTCTTCTCATATATTTCAGCCTTTTGTCATTGTGATTCTAAAGGCTGGTGAGGGGAAGGGCAAATGCCTTTCATCACATCTGTTAGACTCAAGAATGCCTATACACACCAGGCCATTCAGTATGTGACAGGATGTAAATGTGGTTCAGATAAGTGAACACACAGAAAATTACAGCATTAAAGTCGTCTAGTTGTCAGTGTTCTAAAATCCTGCTCTTCCTGCAATCAGCCCCCGAAGCTGATCAAGTGATGATGACCCACAGAGTTATTTCCCAAGTGCTGCTATACAAGAATCAATCCATTTCTAAGGAGGTTTCGTTCCCAGTGAAGAAATCTACTCCGTACGCATATTTGCTAAGGCTCAAGGAGAAACCTTGCACCCACCCAAAGGCACCTGAAACACCTCAGCATTTAAATAAATGCTCCATCAAGATAAGAACGACCAAATTATAACTCCCGAGTTATTACAGATGTTCTAAATAGAGCTCCCACAGATGCTCTAATTAGAGTTAATACAGATGTTCTAATTAGCCAGTAGCTTTTATTAACACTTTCAACCAAGCACTTGTACCACGTGCAGCAGACCCGGCCACGAGTTTCTCCTCTCACTCTCCATACCCTGAATCAGCCCAGGAAGCTGACTCAAGCTGAAAAAATTTTTTCAGGGAAAAAAAAAAAAAAAAAAAATTTATCTTTAAACCAAGATTGGTTTTGTGATCCAGGTCACGGCCTGCCTGTCCCGACACCTGGGCCAGCAACCTTGGGGGGAGAGCAGCCCGGTGCTCCCCCGCCTCGCGCGCGCCCTTTCCCGGTTCGCCACGCGCCTCCTCCCACCCGCAGGTCGGGCANGGTCCCGGCGAGGGGCGGGAACTGCCATGTGCCAGCGCTGCCCTCAGCTGTGCGGCGGCTGGAGCAGCCCGCTCCGCCTGTGGGGTGCCACGCGAAACGTTTCTAAACGTTTTCCTGACGGGTCGTGTTTCTCCTTAGTGAGGTAATAGCCCGGGGAACAGGTGTGGGATAGGACAGGGGACACCCCGCGTCACGCTGGCCGCAGGCATCACGCCACAGCTACACAGGCTGGGAGGATCAGCCCTCAGCCACCGCACAGGTTGGAGGGGACATCCCACAGCCACACAGGTTGGGAAGGGACATCCCACAGCCACACGGGTTGGGAAGGGACATCCCATAGCCACACAGGTTGGAGGGGATATCCCACAGCCGTACAGGCTGGGAGGGACATCCCACAGCCACACGGGTTGGGAAGGGATATCCCAGAGCCACACAGGTTGGAGGAGACATCCCAGAGCCACACGGGTTGGATCCCAGATCTAATTGTGCTGCAAGAAGGAGAACTTGCTGAGCATGTGCCCTTGGTACATGCGTGCTGCCCCAGTAATTGTGTGTATTTCTGAAATATAGCCATTTACAAAGAGTGTATTCTCATATCCCATTGCTCTTCCTTGGAGATGCTCTGGCAGACAGGAAGAAATACGTGAAATGTTTGTGAAGCAGTAGTGGGACAGTTGTGAGAAGAGTAAGCAAGCGTGTAGCAAATTCAAATTCGATTTTTTTTTTCCATTGATGAAACAGCTTATTCAGGCTGGGAACTCAAAAGCAGCATGGCCAGCAGGGCAAGGGAAGGAATTCTGCCCCTCTGCAGAATTCCTGCTCTGGTGAGAACCCACCTGCAGTGCTGCAACCAGCTCTGGGGTGCCCACCATTAAAAGGGTGTGGAGGGAGTCCAGAGGAGGGCCATGGACAAGCTCAGAGGGTTGGAGCACCTCTGCTGTGAAGGCAGGCTGAGAGGATTGGGTTTTTTCAGCCTGGAGAAGGTTCTGGGGAGACCTTACTGCAGCCATTCAGCACCTAAAAGGGGCTACAAGAGAGCTGCAGAGGGATTTTCTTACAAGGGCCTGTAGCAATGGAACGAGGAGACATGGCTTTAAACTGAAAGAGGGTAGGTTTATATTAGACACTAGGAAGAAATTCTTTACTCTTGAGGTGATGAGGCACTGGCACAAGTTCCCTAGAGAAGTTGTGGATGCCCCATCCCTGGAATTGTTCAAGGCCATGTTTGATGGAACTCTGAGCAACCTGACCTAGTGGAAGGTGTCCCTGCCTGTGGCAGAGGTGTTGGAACTAGAACCCTTTCCAACCCAAACTGCTCCATGATTCTCAGTCAGCTGTCCTGGCCATGCTCCCTCCCAGCTTTTCCTGCACTTCCTCCCTGGCAGAGCATGAGACACTGAAAAGTCCTTGACTAAGGGTAAGCACTACTTAGCAACAACCAAAACATCAGAGTATTTTTCTCATACTGTATCCAAAACAGAGCACTGTACCAACTACTTTAAAAAAAAAAAAAAAATGAACTCTTCTCCCAGCCAAAACCAGGACATCATGGCAGAGGTGTTGGAAGTAGGTGATCTTCAAGGTCACTTTCAACCCAAACCATTCCTTGATTCTGTGATTCTCTGATCAGCACTCAAACACGTGATGAAGCCAAAGAGTTTAGGGGGCATTAATAAATAAATACTTCAAGCTAGCTAGCATGAATATTAATAGTGGTGATAAAGCCTGATGCTTAAGGGAACACAGTTTAAAAAAAAAAAAGAAAGAAAAAATATTTTAGAAATATGTTTAGAAAAAAATGTTTTAAGCTGCCTGTTTGCTTAGTAGTCCATGATGAGATTTGTGTCCTGTCAAACCCCAGCATGAAAGGCAAAGAATGTTAGAGTTTGAGTTGTCCCAGCCCCTTCTGAACTGAATCTCAACAGCCTTTAGTTTAATTCCTCCATGATACCATTTTATTTATGGATGTCTGTGTGTGGACAAACTTGGATTTAATTCTGCTGATGAAGACTAGACCTGGATTTCATATCCCTCATACAGAACAGAGGTGCAGTTATAGCAGAATATAGTAATGGTTGCATTACTCCTGCATGCTATTTATAGCTGATTGCATCTTAGTGCTTTATGCATCAGCCAAGGATTGTACACTCCCAGGATCTGCATTCCTTCAGTACCTCTCAGGGAACTACAAAAATGCAGTCTGCTTGACTTTGACATAATTAGACCTCAAAAAATTTAGTAATCATGTAACATTTTGCCTTCTGGAGAGCTTTGGCCAAGGCTAGAATTTTAAAATATTTTAATGCCACATTGGATTCAAGGTGTTCAACATTCAGGTGGGCAGTACTGAAAAATGATGGGCTGATGGCAGCACAACAGAGCAAGCAAAAAATGAGGTTTTTTGAGTTTGTGGAATGAATTCCTGTGGGAGCAACTAATTAACACTGTCCCACATAGAATGAAAAAGACAAGATAAAAGGGTCACACTTCTTAGTTTGACCAGAAGTATTCTTATGCTGCTGTGGAAGGTGTATCTTGAGATTCTGGGCAGAAAATCCCATTACAGTCTCTAATTTGGGGAAGAGTATTTTCCTTGGTTGAATTTTTTTTTTTTTTTAGACAAATGTTTCCCATTCAGTATAACACAAATGACAAAAAGCATGTTGTCGTGAAAGCTGTTCTTTCCACCCTTGAGGAACACTTCATGAACTGTCTTGAAGATGTTGGTCTGAAGATTGGTAAAGTCAAGAGCTGCTGAGAGTTGAAACAAGAAGGTATTTGAGGTAAATCGAGGCTTTTAAAAGCTTTCAGAGCTGGCGAATGGTTGTACTCTAAGCACAGAAGGGGTATGGCAGAACCCTATCCATTTAAAACAGCACTTTTAGTGGCACAAAGGTGAAACATGACTAATTGGCTGTGAATTTGCGGGCTATCACTTCAGGTAATGTGAGCAGGGAGTTACATTCTACTAAAAAAGTATTCTTTTCACAGTTTCTTTTTGCCACCAGAGCTTTGTTTAGGGTTTGTGTGGCAAGGTTTTGGCAGAGGAGGCCCACAGGGGTGGCTGCTGCGGGAGGCTGCCAGAAGCTTCCCACACGCCCAAGGGAACCAATGCCATAATCCTGTTTACAGAAGTAACTGTGTGACTGCAGCTAGAAAAAGCCAGGAGTCTGGCAGCAGTGTTTGCAGAAAAAATATTTCCTGTAGCTTGGAATGAGTAAACAGTAACACTTTGGAGGAGTGCTTTAAATCAGTCTAGTGAAAACCAATGAAAATTAGTCTTAAGCGAGTGAACAGAGAAGTTTGATTTAAATGATTGTTTATATTAAATTACAGTTGTACTGTGTCTTAAAGACTGATTTTTTTTTCACTTTTGGTAACCATTAAAATGTGCTGATTATGGTCTTCATGCATAATTTACCATTTCTTTTTTGCTATCAAAGAGGATGTGGTATAGTTACATTCATCTGAGACATTTCAGCCTTTAACATAGCATCTTAATTTGTACATGCATTTCACTATTTGGGAAGATGAGGAGTGTTTAATTTCTTTTTTCTATTTTTTTTCCCTAGGTAGTTATTACACTTTTACTTGTGGTTCATACTAAAAGTGGATAAATATGGGAATTGAAAGAAAATAATGAGGAAAATCCCCTCTTTATAGTTGCTTTTAGTTGAATAAGATTGCTATGAATGTATTTGGTTCTTCTTCTTAAGGAGATTTTCTAAATATGTTTTGCATTGAAAAAAGTTTTGTTAAAGAGTGGAAATATACTTGCAGGAAGAGAATGTGACTGGTTTGATCACTCAGTCATTCTAGTGTGTAAAACTAGTAGAGATCATCCTGTAATCTCCACCTCTTTTTTTAATTTATGGATGGAAATAATGAAAAAAAAACCCCACCAAAACCAGCAGAGGTAATCCATTTAAGTGAGCTGGTTGAATGAACAGAAATGAAGGAAATACTGCCACCTTGTTTGCAGAAAAAGATGCTTGTCAGAAGCTGGTTCAACACTTCAGCAAACCAAGATTAATCCTTCAGCAGCTTGAACAAAAAGTCAAAAAGTCCATACTGCTTAATGGTGCTACTTCTGTAGTATTAGTATTTTTTTGTTTTGCAAAGCAACCATGTTTAAAATTAAATTTTAGATCAACCAACCTGATTGATTTTGCTTTTATTGTTTTATTTTAGAGACCCAGGGAAGCTACCAGGGAAGCACCATTTTTTGGCCTTATGTTCAAATCAGAATCTTCCAGAAACCAGGTACTTTTCTTCATGTGTAAGGATGTGATTGGAGGAGCCTGTCTTTTAACAAAGCAGGAAAAAATATCATTCAGATATATAAATCTCTAATATTGCTGCAGAATATTTACTCTTTGAAGTGTTTTGGAAGGAGCAGCAATTCATAGCACTATCAACTTTGTTTAAAGCAAGTGCAAGTGCATTAAATAATGTTCATTAATAAAATCAGGCTAAGTCATGCTACTAATAGAGCTCTAGTGGTAAATAGGAAAAAAATACAAAGAGGTGGACTTTGTAGGAGCCAATCTGAGTAATAAGAATTTTTTGTTGTATTCTGGCGTTCCAGCTCCAGCCTTCTGCTGCCTCTGCTGTTTTGAGCGCCAGAGAAGTGAAAATCCGTGGCGTTTGGGGGCAGTGTTTTACTTCTGGCTGATGAGGCCGGGGGCCGTGGGCTGTAGTTCGGCTTTTGGTCGTTAGATGCCGGTAGCTCCCCGGGCATTTTGGGCTCTGGGTTTTCTGACGCGTTCAAGTGTGAGGTGAGAGCGCAGCGGGGACTTCGGACTGGTGTTTTGGTAGAAGAACACAGGCAGTGCACTCCATGCACGCTGTCCGGCTCCAAAAAAAACACCCCAAACACAATCTCCCTCCCCCCAAAAAACCCAAACAAAGCAAACCGAAACCCCATCACAACAGAAAAAAGATTTTTTTGACTGAAAATTAAGGATGCAGCCGGGCTCCAGAACACAAGGCTAAATAATGTCCATTTCCCTGAGCTCAGCCTGTCCCCAGCCATTGTACTACCACAACTCTGAGGTGTGAATAAAGCAGCAGGGGATTGTCAGGTTGTTCTCCCATTTATCCTGGCCCTGCCAGCTGAGTTCAGGCACAGAATTGCACTGTTTTGTTGGCTCGATGCCACGAGAAGCTCTTTGTATGCATTAGTGGCTCCCTGTGCTGTGGCAAGGTCAAGTCCTACTGTTGATGTGTGCAGGGGCAGAATTGCAGTATCTGCTTGTGATTGAGGTTATGCAAAGGAGTGGCACTGACAGCACACTGCTTTGCTGAAAATACCACTGTGCTCCGAGGTTTTGTCAGCGACTGCAAGTAATGCTCCTTGAAACTGTAGATCTCCCACATGCTGTGTGGCATTTCAGTGGGATGCAGGCCTTCTGCGGGTTTTCAAGTGCAACATGCACGTTGCATTTTGTGTATGAGTTAGCATTAATGCAGCTGATGATGGCACTTTGGGGCATTTGAACCGTGTATGCCTCTGCTGCAGAACGTTTTCAGTGATAGGCCGAATTAACTGAATAATGCATTAAGTGGAAAGGAAAACAATTAAGTAAGGCTGCCGTGGTTAACAATGTGCAGTTCCTCCTTAACTGCAGACCTTTTAAGCCTTTTTCATCTCAGTCTCAGAGCACAGAAGCTCTTGTTCATTTTGTAGATGAGGAAACTGGAACAACAAAATTTGATGATATGTACGTGGTCATGCAGGAAGTGTCTGATACATCTGGAAATGAAGCCTGGGTGGGTTCCTGATCTCTATTCTTGTGCCTTTGCTGCCACATTCGTTTTTCCATTTGCTGTACAGCTTTATATGGTAACAGTGGCGTTGCTGTTTTTCACTAGGGAGTCTGAGCTGGTGTCCAGGTTAGAACAATGGCCATGACAACTGTTTTCTCTTTGATAAAGTACCATTGAAATGCACAATGCCTTCAAGCAAGCACGTGTGGCAACAAAGAATGCAATGCCTGTTCCTTGACTTAAAAGTTTCCTTTATGAGCAGAGAGTTCAGGCTTCACAGGATGCTACTCCTTGGACTTGCACTGTTTTCTCCTAAGTCAGTGAGGCTGCAGCTATATAAGTGAAGTCTGAATTTTGCCTTCTAGTTTCAAAGTAAGCATTTAATAATCAAGTAGACATCAGAGTGTATTTCGTGCTGGCTTTTAACTCAATGATATGCAGGACTGCAGTTGAGAAGGCTTTCATTGCAGCTATGTCTCAGCTTGACTTGTAAGGTTGCTAAAGGAATATCTTGTTCTCATGCCATATTTGTCTTGCCTTTTTTAATTTATTTGCTCTAGAGAACAGAACCAGACGTAATCATCTGTTTCTCAGTGAGGTGGGGTATTTTTGGGGGGATGTGGGGGTGTTTTCACCCTGTGTTACAGATGGTTTCACTAAAGAACATAGCAGTTAACTGAGTAGCCCAAGGAGATTCAGTGAACTGATCAACCTCCCTGAAAATGTTAAACTCTTCTGGCTCCTTGTCTTTTAAACTTGTCTAGCCACTAAATCATATTGGGTCCCAAATGAAACAAAACTTTGGGAACTGGAAGTCACTTTTCATACTGTCTAATTGCCATTCTTATGTGGGAAAACTAGTATAAAAGTCCTGCCTGGGAATGCTACCAAAATTGTTTTAATGATGTTAAACAAACTCTTTGCATCAAATAATTTATTATCTGTTGACAGTAATTCACACAGAGCATACCTAGGAAGGGTTGAGCACATTTTACTGGACCAAAGCAGGAGTGTGTGAGGTGATGCTGTATTGATCTGCTCAGCAGAAAACAGATGCTGTTTAAGAAAAAGAGAACAGTTTCTGCCAGTATAAAAACAAAGGGGAAGAATTCTCTCAGAAAAGCATCTTTTCTTGTATAATGATTTTAAAAGATAAATATTTCCAGTTACCCAAAATTTTTCTTTCCAACTATTATTCAAAGGCTTTCTTGTCTCTATGCTTTTCCCTTTCCCATTCTTTCTGTTCCAGTTTGGAAAGTGTTGTTATGACTGTGACAATCTGAGGCAGGCAGTGAGGAAAGGCTTGTGAGGAGAATCTGTTATTAGACTGATAGAGTGGTAAAAAATCACCACTTTTGACTTTTATTTTCCTTTTGTCTGTCCAGTTTCTCTGTCCATCCTCTCTTTTCAGCTCTGAAAACAAATAATGAAAACAAAATATGGAGACAAAATATGGAAAAAGTTGAGTAGAAAGGGAATGCTATAACTTTTTTCTTACTTATTCATGGGGCCAGGGGGGTTGTTTGCCTTTGGGAGAGGGAGGTGACTTCTAATAGCAAAACATTACTTAAAAACAAATGAGAAAATACTACTGCATAAATAATTTTTGCCTATAAATTTATGTAAGACAAAACCCATTAACTGAACATGTATACCTCAGTTTAAAGTTGAACTTGCATCTCTATGTCTTTTGAAAAATACCATTTTATTTTGCATACCAACTTTTAAAACAAATTATGTGTCTTTCAGTCATGTGGCTAATACAATGTAGTATTAGTTACTGATGTAGAGGTATTTTACCCACATTTCTTCATATTTCTTTTCACTTTCCTAAAATACAAACTGTTTTATGTAAATGCTTCTCTAAATAAAAACCTTTCCTGATTTGCACCTTTTTAGAAGAAGATAAAGATATATGTTCCAGGATGGATTGACATAGCTGTTACATAATCAACTATTCCAGGAAAATGATTCTTGCTTGGATAGGCTTTTCCAGAACAAAAAAATCAGTTTACTCCAAAGCAATAAATCTTTTTCCAAAGTAGAATTACTCTTCACTGATTAGGTTCTTGTGTGCTGAAATAAAACACTTACCTGAGAATGAGTGGTTCAGCCAAATAACCCCTTTGTAAGAAATATTTGAGTTCATTTTTCTGGGGCAGCGCTGGCAAGATGTTGGCATCCCAAGGTTTTCAAACAAGGGGAAATGATGTAAGTTTTGACTGAAACAAGTACCTGCCTAGCTCATTGTACCATACTCACTGAGACATGCAGTATGGCATTTCAGAAGTACAGTAGCTGAGAGATATTTCTCTACAACAAAACATTAAGTTTCAGGTAGACTGCTTGGCTTCTTGTTGAGCAACATTCGCATTGCGTTGTCTTTAACATTATCTCATTTACTCTAGCAACCAAACCAGCTGATGTGTTTGGCTGGCTCTGAGTCTTGGCCACTGGGATTTTTAACATTTCCAAAGGGGTTTCCAGGGGTTACAGACTCAGAGCCCTTCCTGCTGACCAGCAGACCATCATCTCATCCAGATATTAGTCCAATGCTCAGGCAGCAGAGTGATGACTGAAGGAGACAGATAGTGTCTTCTCCTGCTAGATTAATCACATAATTGTCTGTCAAATTACTCAACTTTCCTCTACTGGCACTGGAACTGAGACTGTCTCTATTCCTGCCAAAGAGTATTCCCCTATCTTTGGCTGTATTTTAAGCTTTTCCAACTTGTACAGGCTATCTCTGACTATTATTTTTCTGACATCATACATTTTGCTGTCAGTAATCCTGCAACACACAAATAATTTGTTTTTTATGTCTGTAATTTATGCTCCAGAGTTGAGTAAATTGCTGCAGTTCAGACCCAATCCAAAGTCTAATTAAGTCATTGGAAACATTCCAGTTGACTTCACTAAGCTTTTACATCAGGCCCATAAGTAGTACTTGCCTGCCACTAAGTCAGAACTTATAAAGGACAAACAAAGCAGAACACTTTTTTTACCATTCCTAGTCAGAAAATGCCAAGGTAAGGAAAAATAGTAAAAAAGAATCAGACTCTAGTTTAAATTGCAACTCTTTCAGCTGTTAGTCTTAAAGAGTGCTTCATTCAATAAAAAAATACAATTAAAAAGCTACTTAAGCATCACTATGTTAAAGGATTTATGCAGAAGTTTCTTTTATTTTTTTTCTGGGGTTTTTCCTTGTATTTTAATTGCCTATTTAGTACATTCTACATCATGCCAACACAAGTAAATCTCTTGTGATTGCTAAATGTTACTTCTGTTTTCAAAGTCTGATTTTCTATGTTACAGACAGCAAAGTGCTGCAGCTAGCACCAAATGTGTGACTCACTCGATGAACAAGAAAAATTAAAAAGATAAGAAAAAACCCCCAGTATTTATTATTTCTTCTACAGAATTTGGGTAGTAGTGTGAAAAACAGACTCTTGATCCTCTCAGTAATGCTGGCAATTGTGCAAACTGTTAAATCTCTCTTGAAAAAAACTGAACTTGAAATGTTTAAAAGAAAAAAAAACCCACCACACTGATTTTTTTTCCCCAGGGGTGCAGCAGATTCTGTAAGGTAAACAAGCTGTAGCACTGTGCTGTGGGTGCAGGTGGCTAATTAGTGCTCATCCCTATCTTTAATCCCAGGGGAAGGGAGAAAACCTTTCAAATCTCTCTATCAAAAATGGATGTAGTCAAGCTTGAAAGGAGGCCATGACAAGCTGACTGTAGAAGCTGTGTGAACAGTTAATTCAATTAGATCTTTAATGCAAATATCTTTGGAATACAGTTGCATTTGCATATCCCTCAGCTAGGACTTAAGTCAACATTTTTAGTATATTTTTCAGCATCCACTGAAATTAAGTTAGTGAAATATTTGTGAAATGTAACTTCAGCCTCTAGAAAACAACAGATTAAAATACCATTTATGAGCTAAATGAAGAAGAAGATTAACTGAGTTTTAGAGTGCCAGGAAAGAGTCTGAAGAACCTGCCAGAATCTGAAGAGCTGGATTCTCACAATTCTAAACAGGTCATATAAGGCCAGATTCACAGATTTAATTAGGTATCTAATTTCCTTTGGCCTTCTTAGTGATGTTAGAGGGATCTGGTTCCTAGCTTTGCACTTCTTGATTCTGTGGCTGTTTCTCTCAACAACATGCCCTCAAAAAAGGGGAGGGGAGGAGGAGAGCTTTTAGTGTTGGATCAGCTCTCTCCTCTGGTTTATTATTCAGCTCCACAGACAATGGCAGTAGAACAAACAGGGCGTGGGCACAGGCGTGGAAGTGATCAGGGATGAGGAAAGGGGCTGGAAGCACTTAGCTCTGCCCGTGTGAGAAGTGGCCTTGGAACCAGAGAGCCTCACCTCCTCAGGCCTCATCTACACCACAAAGTTTTCCAAGCAAAGCTGCCACACGTTCCCACAGGAGTTTGTAAGCTGGCAGAACATCACCCTTGCTCTGGGTGAAACTCCCCATACCCACAGCAGCCCTCAGCCAGCAACCACTCTGCTCGTGACACAGCAGCCGTGGCATCCAGGAGCTCCTGCCCCTGCTCATAGCAAACATTTTTTTTAAGCAGTCATTCTTTAAATAGGGGTGCCTATCTAACAGGCCTTCTGAGAGGTAGTGGCAAAGGGTTCTGGTTATGGAGATAATACCTGCTGCTCTTTTGTTCCATTTTTCTGTGGAAGTGAGCCCTTTGCAGTCAGACTGTTTGTTACTGGTAGTACACTGCAATAATCTTTAAATGGTTTCTATCAGGAAAATCTTCCATTTAAAGACAACTTACAAATCGTAGTTATCAAGTATGAAATACCCGAGTTTAAAAAAGGAGAAAACATTTTCTTTTCCCTTCACATCTGGGAATGAGAGGGACGAGAGAAAAAAAAAAAGGGAGTTTTCTCTCTGCGAGCAGGTTTCCAGAATTTAATTTAACTGCATTTGGGAGACTCGTCTGTTGGTGTTGTAGCACTTTACGCTGCGTGGTGGCTGATACTGCATTGCTTGGTAACTGTTTGGACAGGAAAAACAATATAGCAGGGAAGCAGAAACACCTGCAGTAAACCAGCTTGGTGCACACAACAGCAGGAAATCCTTGTGAGCGCACCAAGCGCGCGAGGTAGATACCGTGGCAGAGAAGCCAAAACCAGGGTAAATATTTTGTGCTGATTTCCTTAGGCAAGATACTTGGATCAGTTGCACTCTCCTGTGTTTAAGCCAACAGCATGTTTCTGTTCTGTGAGCACTGACAGTGGCAAGTGGTTATGCAAAGAGGTCCTCACCAGGGAAAGCAGCGGGACTGAACGAAAAGTCTGCTCCCGTTTCTCACCTCAGTGCTCAGTCAAAGGCACTAAATGGAGAGCATGGATTTCTTTTTAAAATCTTGCTAGTTGGGATTTCTTTTTAAAATCTTGCTAGTTGTCTGAAGAATGTCTGCTGCACAAATAGGATGACTGTTTGCATTTTTCAAACAGGTACTTTTTGCGTCATCACTCAAGTTCTAGAAATGCTTGCTGAGATTTGCGCAGGAGCCTTCTAAGTCCTCGTGATGTCCTTATTTAGTGGAAACTTGAAAAACTGGGCCACGACATACAAATGTGTATGTCTGTACTAATATAGGCCAGGCTAAGGCTTTCAAAGGCTTTTTTTTTTTTTTTTTTTTTTTTTTTTTATTAATTTTTTTTTTT
>VWYO01007744.1:71641-86286 GCA_013400275.1 Rhadina sibilatrix
TTTTTTTTAATAGTAATTCTCATTCTGATGGCAGCTGCTGAGAACTTTGTGGAACAACAGTCCAATTTGGAAAAATAAGACCAAAGTATGCATAATTTCAGAATTAGGAAGGCTTCTGCTCTTGATTTACCTTTTACCTTTTTACCCTTCTCTGCGCAGTAGTATCAGTGAACACACTGTCATGATAAATTTCATCTCTATCATAATGAATGTGGTTCTTTCCTCATCCTTGACTGTGGCTATATAAACCATTATTTTCAAAAGCACAGAAAAAGCTGAAAAATCTTTTCATATTTCTTCACTGACTCCATCCTCATCAAAATATGTTATTTCTGTAGTCTAAACATAATATTCCCTGAGACTGTAATTTCTAGCAGTTTTGAGTTTAATATTAGACCCCCTTTTACACAATGATCTGTTTGGCCCTTTATTTCAACTAAAAGCACTGATTCTGTGATTATGTAGATTTAAAAACCTCTTTATTAAAAAATTTCTAAAAATCCTTTACGAATTACAATAGATATGGGATGTAACACTATGGAATAACTATTTTATATAAAGAGAAGAGAAATAATAAGCAATCAATTCAACCCTGTAGCAGCAGCCCTTCTTTACTATCAAATAAATCTTAACACATACTTTCAAACACCACTTCTAATCAGACTCTGCGAAATTCGAAAATAATGCAACTTTAGACTGAGAAATGTAGCCCCTGTCAGCTGTAGCGAGAATAATGCACAGGAAAAGGTGATGTAATGATCATATCACTTACATTATTCTCTCCCTAATGAATAATCTTCCACACTAAGGATGAGCTCACTCACTATTATTGGAGCACATCTGTAGGCCACAGCACACTGCTGAGTGTAGCAGAGTTTGGGTGCCGGATGATCTGCCTGTAGCTAACACTTTTCATTAGAATTGCAAAACCATTATATGGGCTACAGATGGAGTAAATTTTTCTCACGAGGAACCCGACAGAATCAAAGAAACGAAGCTTTTATTCGCAGCAGTTGTACTTGGGATTCACACACTTCCTAAGCACAGCTATGTCTTTCTTTGAAAAGCAGCCCCAGACTATTATTAGTTTGAAACATCTGAAACATGTGACGTATGTTTTCTCTTCTTATTTCAGCCAGAGCTCACATGATTAGTGTAGTAGTCTAAGTTTGATTTCAAACTAAGGATAGAAAATCTTCTCTATTTCCATTCCTATTCCTATTTGTACCTTCAGTGCAGACAGTCTGTGTGCCCAGTTGTGCAACTGTGTAACTGACTTATGTAATGTGCTTTCTGTAAATGATGAATCATATTCTTATTTATACCTGGTAATATGAGTACGGCTGGGAGTCAATTTGGAACTCAAGAAATAACATCATTAGAGCCACTGAGTAATGTAATTCAGTATTACAAATGTCTTGAATACACAAGCTTTTATTAATATTAATGAAGCAGGAATGGACAAGGAAGAATACAGTGTGTGTAGAAAGTCTAAAATAAATAGTGTGTCCCATGGAACAGGCACATTCCCTTATGCTTGTTCTCCTCATGCATCTAATCCAGTGATTGTACTGGGCTGGAAGGAATCCTGGGAGCACTTTAGGCTCTGATTCAGGAAAGGGTTAAGCATGTGCTTAAAATGACATGTGTTTCTATGTGTTTTGCTGTGTGCAGTACTAGGAGCAGAACATAACAGACCAGACTCCCTTTTTGTGATGTGTGTGTGTCTGTGGGAGCAGTGTTTCTATGGATAACTATAAATTTTCTCATTTAACTAGGGGATAAAGTTTTCTCGTTTCAGTGTTTTGGCTCTGTACTCATAATATCGGTTAGAGCAGTCAATTTTCATAAAAATTTTTGACCTAAAAATATATCAGGGATTGCAAAGGAAACTTGAAAACCATTCCTCTTCCAAATATGGTCCTAACACTGGGATCTTCCCCCTTAGCCAAACCACCTGTCATCACAAATCCCAAACTAGACTTATATGTCTGTGCCCCCATGTACACAGGCAGCCCCTTGTGTAAGCAGTAGTTACACGGTTCCAGATTTGAGTAATTTACCTCCAGGGGTGGTGATGGCCCCCTCGGGCTCCCCCACACTGACACTGATGTCCCCATTCTCACAGCAGCTGACCCAGCTCTCAGCCCTCCTCCACCCCTCCGCAGCACTCAGGCTCCCGGTGTCCCCTTGCAGACTGAGCCTGGGCTGTCCCCGTGTGTGCAGGTGAAGTGGGTGAGCTGCTGGCCTGATCTGTGGCCCAGATATGGCTCTGGGGAGAGCTCTTCCCAGGTGACTCCTGCTGGAAGCTGGAGCAGCTTGTCACGCTGGTGCTGAGGTGTGCACCAGCCTCAGACCTTGCCCAGCTGGACTGTGCTAACAGATAATTCCCAGTTTGGATTCAGCCTGCCTCAGAGGTACCATAGCTCCTTGAGGATTGCCTGCCATCTATCCCCGTGGTTGTCTGTGGGAATGAAGCACCAACAACTGGCGTTAGTGCAGGCTGGACCACTCACTGTGACAAAGACACTGAGGGCTGGAGGGGGGCCAGAGAAGGGCAACGCAGCTGGTGAAGGGTCTGGAGCACAGGTCTGGTGAGGAACAGCTGAGGGAGCTGGGGAGCCAGGAGAAAAGGAGGTTCAGGGATGACTTTTTCACTCTCTACAAGTGTCTGAGAGGTGTTTGGAGCCAGGTGGGAGTTGGCCTCTTCTCCCAAGTAACAAGCGACAAGACAGCCTTAGGTTGTGCCAGAGGAGGCTGAGACTGGACTTCAGGAAAAATTTCCTCCCCAGAAGGGTGCTGGCAGTGGTTCCAGGCAGTGGAACAGGCTGCCCAGGGAAGTAGTAGAAGTGTCCCTGGAAGTGTTCAAAAATGTGTGGTTGTGCCACTTAGGGTCACAGTTTAGTGGACTCACTAAACCGTGGACTTGGCAGTGCTAGCAGACAGGGGGACTCGATGATCTTAGAGGCCCTTTCCAGCATTATCAGTTCTGTGATTCTACAGTCCTGTGTGCAGAAATTCTCATTTGCTTACTAGAATTTGAAATGCACTCATTGCAAAAGACATTTTGTCTTCCTCTCTTATGCTTAACTGGACATCTTTCTTCTATCGCTTGCATCACAAAACATTTTAAAATTTAATTTTTGGGATATGGATGTTTCTTCTAGATTTACTGATTGGAGCCCACAATGCTTGCCTTGACACATTTCATAAACATTTTTTTATGTTCTGTTTCTATTAGCTCTCTTTCTCCTAGCTGTCTCCTCACCATTTCCTTTGAGAGGCATCAAGATTGTTCCTCTGCCCTATTTCAAGACCTGAATAATTCTACAAAATTAATGCATGATGTCAAGTATGGGTAGAAATAAGCCATTATGTCCCTCATCACTATATTAGTCATTGATTTATTCAGCTCACTCTCAACCTTCATACAAATATATCACATCTTACAAAATTTCTGTCGGTTGCTATTTTTAGTGGATAAACATCAGCCAACAAAATAAACATTTCCATTCCATAGTATGAGATAGAATGGAGGAAAATATACTTAGTTCCTCCTATTATGCTCAGTTGTCCAAGTGTGTTTTTTTTTTTTTTCTCGGTGTTTGTGTCTAGTCTTTGCCTGTGTAGACACATTTCTATAAATTCCAGAACAAATCAGTTCTATTCTGTGCAGTGCAACACCAAGTGAAAGCATCAGCCCCTACACTGACAAGCCAGTGAGTAATTTTCCTCTCTCACAGCCTGCAAAATATTCAGAAGTATATATGTATATATGTGCATTTCTTGACTACAATATATTTTCTCAGGGAATGTGAAATTTCTATAATTGCAGCAATGGGCACAGTAAAACAAGAGTACAGATGATTACAGTTTTCACTAAGTGAATGGAAGTTTGTTTTCCCATAATGCAGCAGGTAAGGAAAACACATAAAACCTCTTTGTTGAAAAGGGATGATGTTTCCACATCTTTTACAAAAAGAACTTGTTTCGTAGATTTTTTTAGGTCCACTAAAAAAAAAAAAATCAGGCCCAAGAAGGGTGAATGCAAAATAGAAATAAAACTCTTTACAGTAAAGAAAACAGTAAGGGGGTAGAAGTGGAGTGTTCAGAGACACTGGTCAGGCTGCTTTTGTACCCTTCACTCCTGCTTCAGCATTTACTGCCACGCCTCATTTCCTCTCTCAAAGATGAATTGTCTGCAGCAATCCTTGAAAGGGATTTTTTTTTTTTCCTCCTTGGTTTGAAATTTTTGAATCAATGCTTAATAAACTGGTGAACAACTTGCCAGAACCACGTGATGAGGATGTGTTTCCCCAGGAGCATCTGACACTGAAGTATCTGCCATGCAACCTGGAGTTATTTGTCTGTTGAGGAGACTGCTTACTGCCTCTTATGCAATATAGTAAAAGACAGTCCAAAAAAGAAGATAAGTTATTGGAATTCTGGTGTTGCTATACAAAAAGGAGAAGTTCTTTCATAAGTTATTGGAATTCTGGTGTTGCTATACAAAGAGGAGAAGTTCTTTCAAGCATAAAAATTAGGAGTTCAGCCTTTTTTATTTTTCTTTTTTTTTTTTCCCCTGGTAAGAATCCACAAATTATTAGTTTCTGAAGTAAATCTAAATGGCTTCATTTGAAAATCAGATTGAAGACCCCAACATCTTGCATGACTTAAGTGCTTTCTTGTTTCATTTGGGTTCGACAGACCACAAGAGTCAGACACTTTTGTGTTCATGTTTCAGTGAACACAGTACTCAGGATAAATCTGTATTTACACATGAAGTGTCTTCACTGTTAATGTTAAAAGGCAGCTACTTCTGGGCTTAACCATGGTTACTGGTTATCAGTGCAGAGCAAAACTGTGGGACAGCTAGGAGAGAAATGAGGTTCGGCTCAAAGGAATACAGTTACCCAGGCCAGATTTTCCCTATTCATCTTCCATTTCAGTCACAGAGTGCTACAGGATGTCTTCTTTCCTGGTATGGAACCAGCTGTATCCTGCTTACATACATGGAATCCACTGGGCTGGGACCCAAGGGATACAGTGTCCACCTCAATCATGCAGTGATGCAGTGGTATTCATCATAAGGAAATGAAAACTCGTCAGAGAGAGAAAGTTTTCTCAACCACCTCTTTAGGGCACCCAAGAACCATTGCAAATCATCCCACCATGTTTCCTCTGCCCAATATGGACTTCTTGACCCAATGCCACTATTACAAATATACAAGGAGATACATTCTAAGAAGCAAAATAGCAAACACCTATTATATAAACAAATATCGCTGATGAGATGTTTCACAACAACCCAACAACCCACTGCATTACTGTTCGACAAGCTAAAAACTGTCACATTTCTAATTTTCAATTTATTTTTTCAAATTGTGCCATAATACAGAAGTAGATTTAATTTCCAAATGAAGCAGCTTATTAGACCATCTGGTTTCACACACAGAAGCCCTCACTGAATATTAACTTTGAGTTCTACTTTTTCCAGTGCTTTGTGATTCATGACTAATGTATGAATTGTAGAGAGGATGTTTTATAGATTTTATTTAGCCTAATGTATAAATTTGTGATTGATTCTTAAGTTCACTACTGGTAAACATCCATTTGCCATCTTTGAGAACAAATATTTCAAGTATCAGAAAATTAGCTGTAGTTTTAGCTGTGTGATACACAGCTAAACCCGATACACCAAAAATACAAATATTGTAGCTACTGTTAAAATTCCCTGTATTACAGATAAGTAATCTGGTGTGCTTTTCTATTTATATGATATATTCTGATAATTGGGAACTTGAATATATACATTTCAGTTATTTTTTTTTTCCTTTCACGTTCCCTTTGTTCTAACTCTACTCCTGACTGAGAAAGGATTTTTTGAAGACAACAGCGCTAAAATCCGCGCAGCTACTGAAAATGTTCTCCTCTCTCCAGCTGCAAAGCTCGCTGCCTAATGCCAGAGAATTAATAAATCATGTGAAAGGGACAGTTGAGGAGCAACTTGACAGCTTAGGAAGCACTGTCAGCCCCTCTGCCCATGGGTTCCCTATTGATGTCTGCTCCAGTGGCGCAGCTCAGGGCTCTCACCAGATGCCATCGGCCGCATTTCCCACTCGGGGCAGTGGGGACACAGAGAGCCCATTCATCCCTCTGCACCGTGCATGGGCAACTCCCACCCCCCACCCAGGCAGATCCCCAGGCAGCTCAGAGCCCCATCTGGTAGCCATTCGGATCATGTGAACCCAAATATTATTGGAAACGACTTCTTTCTTCTTTCACTAGGCCCCATTGTTGTGATGAGACATCACGGCTGATGTGAAGCCCAGAACTTATTTCCTGCTACAGCATTAGCAGCAAACAGTATTGTGAACTTCTTCCAGCCCTCTCAGAAGCTTGAAGGATGCTTGAACGTAGAAGCTGCCCAAATTTCATCAAAAGTTTAGATAAATGGATAGATTTAAGTATCTGTAAGATAATGTATTTCAAAAATACCTAGGAAAGGAACTGGATAATTATTAACTGCTTTGGTTACCAACATCAAACGTAGCTGGCAGTGAAAGGCATCTACATTGTAGTTCTATCCTGGTGTTTGATGGGTTATACCAGAATAGGAACAGAAGAAATATTTCCATCCCTGGGCAGCAGTATCTTCCACCTCTCATTTTACAAGTTGGCACTGTATTATAGATTACAATAAATGGGAGGAACTAAGCAGATTTTCCAGATACTTCTCTGACTGTCACTGCCTGTAAATTATGGTGCATTATGTAGCATTTAAAATTACTTACGTAATACCGTTCCCCCAAATTTTAATCCATTTGTCAAGGAGATTGCTGAAGAAATAGATCTGAAAACAGGAAAAAGTATGATATAATCAGAAGAGAAATGAGTCATATTTGCTGCCCTGAGGTCTAGGCTGACCTGTTGACACCATACACTCAAAGATCTTAATTAGCTGGTCAATTGTAAAATGCATCTCTTGGTACATGTGGAGTCTTTAGCTGTGCACAAAAAAAAAAAAAAAGGATTACATCAGCCTGATTTGGCTATGAAATCAAAGGGTAGGATTTTTCAGTAAGAATTTTAACTAAAAGTTAACTAGAATGAGTTGGATTTAAAAAACAAGACCTTGTAAATACAGGGATAATTATAGTAGTCTTATGTGAAGTCTGAGAAACAAATGTCTTCTTTAAAATAAAGGTGAAGTGAGGACCAAGAAATTAAAGTTTGCCAATTCAGAATCAATCTTAGATCCTGCATCTAAACACAGGAAAATCTTCAGCTCTACAAGTCCACTACAGGTAATAGTAGTCTCCTTACAGACAAGGAAAGCTCTAGTCTGCTTGCATAAATGCCAAGAAAAAGTCCTGAAATGTGTAACTTGAAATCAGAGCTGTCACCACCAAGTTTCTTCAGGAAAACACCTGACTTCAATTCATTCCTTGAATACAAGCTCAACAAGTCTGCTTTTCACTGAGGCAGATCTTGAGCTAGAAGTATCCTATTATCAGATGAAGCTCAATGCAATAGAAAGCCAGTAAAAATGCACAGGGTTTGCATCAAAACTAATGCAAAGGTTCTTAGGATGGTATTCCAATATACCCAACTCCCCATCTCAATTTTGATGTCAAATTTCGTTAATTCAACCCCATCCCAACCCTAAACTGTATGTGCTTTCCCATGGCACCTCAGTATATGACACAGTCTTGCCTATTTAAATACTTAAAAGGCAGGATTAAGAACTTGTTGGCTCTTAGACCTTTAAATATATAAGAATGTTTCACAGCACTCTACTGAACTGCTGTGCAGCTTCAAGCACAACTAAACCCTGTTACACTTCATTAGTCCTGGTGCACTTTATAAGAGGCCACCAGAATCCTCAAGTGTGGTGCCAGGATCACTTGCACTGACCCAAACTCAAGGGTGGTGCCAAAGGGAAAGATCCTACTCTGCCCCAAGATGTGCATTTCCACAGCCTCCCTCAGGCTTGACATAGGCATTAGAGCAGCTAGATGACAAAATGGATGTGGCTTAAAACTGTCTCACTAGAAGAGAAGAATCCATCACAAAAAAAAAAAAAAAAAAACAAAAAAAAAAAAAAAAAAAAAAAAAAAAAAAAAAAGAGCTGGAGTAGAATCCTTTCTGTATCCTGTAATGATTATATCAGCTTTTAAGATTTAAGATACAGGGATTGTGCCCCTGCACAGGGCACTGGTGAGGCCACAGCTCAGTGCTGTGTCCCACTCTGGGCCCCTCACTGAAGAAAGTCACTGAGTGCTGGAGCCAGCCCAGAGAAGGGCAGTGGAGCTGGGGAGGGTCTGGAGCACAGGTCTCATAAGGAGGGAAGTTACAGAAGTCCCCTTACCGTGTGGAGCAACGAGCAATGGCATGTGAATAGATTCTTGTTTTGTTGTTGCTACATAAGTTTGTTTTAGAAGGCACTGTAAATAAAAGAATATTATGCAGAGGCCTGTAAAAGCCTATAAAAGGACAAATGTTTCAATCGAGTTAATGTTAGAGTAATCTGCAATATTAGGTCATAAAACAGAATGAGCACTTTTGTCTCCAACTACTCCCAACACCACACTTCAGCAGAGTCCTGTGCAAGAATAATCTCTCCTCCAAAAAGCTCAAGATAGTGATAGTGGAAATCCTACAAGCCAACAGTGGGAACAGACTCATCAGTATTTGTGTAGGCACCCACAAAGTCTGTCTGTGCTAAGCTTGGCTGAAGCCACTGCTATGAGTCACTCACAAATTAAAAAAAAAAAAAAAAGTGTTGTGGAAGATTAAACAGAGACTGAATAAGGAGTTCGCAGTCCTCACCATGTGTATTTAAGATCCTGTTCATTTTACTACAGATTGACAACATGAACAAAACAAGGGAGCATTTAACAAGTGTTGAAGACAAACGCCTTCAGTGTTCCAGGTTTTGCCTGATTCTCCCTTCTACTCCTTGCAGCAAACTGAAGGTGTCTAAAATAATTTGTTTAAAATAAGTGTTTTCTCATCAAAACCTCTCTTCATAATTCACTGCAGCTAGCTCTGTTGCTGTAGTAGAGAACAAAATTTAAGAAGTGTTGTTTGGAATGCTTATTGACAAGTATTTTGAAAATTTAGGTCTCTTGCCATCTTTCTTACTTACTGAGGAAAGCACCAGGTTTGTAGGTGGAAAGAAAATAAGATGGGGCATTCCTGTCAGCTTTATATAAACCAAAGAGGTAGAAAGCAATAGCAAGTGATACAATAACTGTGTTATTCTGGTTTTACAGATCTCTGATGTTCAAGGCCTGGTACTCATTTTTCAGAAACGGAGGCTTTCTAGGTATCTAGAATAGATGAAAAATAAATACGGTTTAATATGCTAGAAAAAGGATCCTACCTTCTTTGCCTTTTAGGTGACTGTCTAGTTAAGTTTGTCTTTAACACACTGTGGATGTTTGTCAGCTGCTCCTCTGGAAGTAACAAATGCAGGAGATGGTTCCATTATCTTGTAAATTAAATTACATTCTAGTTAGCTGAGATGTGACACCACCGGTGTACTGCAGCACATAATTCAATCTGATTTCATTTTTCTCAGCTTTGTGTGCCACTTGTAAAATTCAGATGTATTGCCAAGCTCTTCAAACACATTTCCAGCAGCAACATGAGCTGAACAAGAGCCTCTCATTCCTTGACAGACTCCTCAGGCAGCTGCGTGGGTGGCTTTGGAGTTTCTTTGTGGTCTTTCATGTGGTTGAGTTGCTGATGGGCTGTTTTGTCTGCTTTGCCCTCCTGGGTATCAGTTCCCTTTGATTTTGAGGAATTTACACATCTTTATCCATCTGAGAATACAGTTCTGTGTAAAACTCTTCTAAATTATGCAGAATCTACTTCTTTGTTAGAAAAGTGTATCTTCTAAATCCATGGTTACATGGATTACAGTGGGATTGCATAAAACCTCGAAATCTGACATTCAACATTTGATTTAAATTATTTATTTGTCTGTTTATAACAACAGCCATCCTTAAAAAGCACAACCTGATTATAGTTTATGAAATACCAACAGAGAAACAGGAAATAGAAATTAAATGCTTTCCTGAGAAGTTTCTCAAGCTAAATTTTGTGACTGCTGTATCCAAACAAATCATATGTTTAAGAGATATTGTTGTGCAGAACCTGAATGGCACTGAATTGTGATTTTAAAGAAACTGTCAAAATTTGAGGAGTAGTTTTTTGACTGGCTGCAGCTCCTATCTGTGATCCCAAGAGTTTAGGGGCACTATTCCTCTCTACCTGGCTGCAAAATAGTACCACATGTAATCACATTCCCTCTTACGTTTGCTATAACAGATAACACAGAGTTAAACTGTGGGGTTAATACGCCAGTAAAGAATTTTTAAAGTAGTTAAGATTAGTCCTGGGCTCCTGAAAATCTTTGCTTTGAGCTGCTGAAGTGTGACAAACCCTTAGATGTAAAATCTTGGAGCGTTTCTCACCACTGATAGCCTGTTACCACTTGTTACTGAGCTGGGCACTGGTTTGTTTTTTTTTTCCCTGAGGGTGGCTGTTTGTCAGGGAAGTTTTATCACAGCAGGGCTCCTGACACAACCATGTTTACCGTGTAGCAGGAACAAATAAGTGCTCCTGGCATCTGTAGATAGATATGGAGAATGTGAACAGTGATGACAGAAGAAGAATGTATTTATGATAGCTCAGCTAATTAGTATGATTAAATTAGGAACAGATGGGATAAACTGCAGCATGCAGTCTAGTATTTTTTCTTGACTCTTGAGTTATTTTAGTTCACATGATATTCTGAGTGAAATGGAAGAAGCCTCTAGACTGAACAAAGCACACTGTTGTAGTAAGTAGGATGACATAGTAAATCTTTTTACCACGAACTCCTAGGTTGTATGGTTCTAAGTCTTTATGGTCTAGGCATACAGGAAGCTCCCTGACACTACAAATGGTAGCAGTAAGCATGAGAATATGTTCATTTCTCCCTGATAGACCTGCTCTTTTCCATCAGCAAAACTTTGTTTTGGAGCTCTATTAAGATTATGATCCCGTAAAGTGGCTTATATTCCAAACATAAATTTCCAATATACTGTTTTAAAGAGAAAAACTCACAGTAAAATAAAAAAACCCTACAGAACTGATATTGTAAATGACCACATAACACATCTTTGTCATAATAATGACAGAGCTGTTTCTGTCCATCCATTAACTGCATAAACTGGAATTTATTGAAAGGGTTGCAGCAAAAAAAAAAAAGGTGGATTGCAGGTCTGCTTTGGTGTGCCAGTGAAGTCAAGGCTTATCCCTTTCCATTTCACATCATGGAAAATTTGTCTGGTTAAGGTGAGAACAGGTGAGAGCTACCTGGAGATAAGTCTGAGGCAATGCTGGCCCACGGGAAGCAGCCAAAGCTAAGGTGACAATTGTGTCTATTTCTGTCACAGATGACACAGAGCTGCTGCCTTTGTTCTCCATGGGAGTAGTTTGACCTTTTGACCAAATCTTTCAACCAAATCCTTGATAAAACACTGTTGATCTGAGTATGGTTATTATAATTTGCTGCTTGGTAGGCATGGTCTCTTTTCCTTTCATGGAGCAGTGAAGAGAGCAGGGAGGAAAAATGGGATCCAGAACTCGTTTCTCTGTGTGAAAATGCCTCTCAGTGCTTCGTCTGATAAATAAATCAGTTTGTACTCTGCCCATCCACCTTGTAGAAGGGAAGTGCCTTGAGCCACTCTCTGGGCCTAAAAGAGGTGAGGCATGGATGAGAATAAGAGACTCATCAGCTGCTACATCAAGAAATGGAAAAGAATTAGTAGAAATTTTATACTACCATGGTTCTGTCTGTATTGATGATAATTTCACCATCTACCCGACAGATTGTTAAGAGGACACTGCTTTTTGGTAATGGTGCAAGGCAATTGGATTTGGATCTGTCTAACCGTGGCTACATGAGATATTCAAACACACCATCTGAGTCTTCATTTTTCAATCTGTTGTGGCGTTTCTTCAGGCAGATGCTGTGAATTAGCTATAAAAATATTAAAGGCAGGCAAAAAATCCCTTCTGGTAGTTTTAAGTGTGATGTGGAATCCACACAGACTTGCTCACACAGACGCTGAAACTGATATGACTCAGCAAAGATCCTGAAGTAACTTGAAATGATTTTCTGCTGCTATTTGCCCACTTCTTGGCTTATTGCCTCAGCCACACAGCTTCTTAGCTTCCCAGAAATCTGTGAAGTGTAGAGCTCTGATGCTTTCCCTCAGCCACAACGAGATGTGAGTGCTTTAACCATTAGTCTCCTTTAGCACACCAAATAAATACAGTCTGGTGAATTTGAATTAGGAGACTTGTCAATATAGAGTTACAGCACCTTGGCAGTTACGTTTTAGAAGTAAAATTCCTGTGATGCTCATAAAGGAACTTCAAGGAAGCCAAAATTTTGCTCTGTCTTTTAAATAAACTTGTCTATATCACCGGTGAGTTATCAAGTGTTACTTATTGAACACATAAAATACTGTCTCCGGTTATGGTAAAAAACATGCACACTATTTTAATCAATATTGAAAGTGGTTATCGAGAGGATTTTGACTGTATCTGCTGACAGATAAATGTGCATGAATAATGTACACAGATATGCTTTTACTGCTCTGCCAGCTTTCCCTTCTGTAAGTGTAGTTGCAGCTAACATCGAGTAGCTGTACAGGAAAGCAGGTTTCTGCTCCTATTGCCCTGAATTGCTTGTGTATAAAAATCTAAAAAGCACAGTGCAAATCATGGTCTTCTACTCAGCAGCTACATCAGTGTGGCCATATCTTTAAAGAACTGAGTTTGAGCTCTATGATAAAACAACACAAATTCCATTTCCAGCCTGATACCTGCGGGCACATAAGGTGTGTGATAGCTGGTGATCATCTGCTATGAAAAATCAGATTCCCTTCCCCTCTGTCCTCACAGTGAATTGCTGACAGGCCTTCTTGGTGCTCTTCTTAAAGCAGAAGAGCTGCAAGGGAGGGAAAACAGATTCTGAAAAGCAGGGGGTCCATGAGCATGAAGCTGCTATTTGGAAGCACGTTGCCTCACCGTCTGTGTGCGTCCCGGCAGCGTGAGGAGAGGCGGGCTCTGTGTGTGTGTGTGTGTCAGCACTTTACTTCATCAGGAACTCAATCCTAGGGGCTATTTATTGGCCTTACTTTCACAGCAGTCATCAGGACATGAATCTCAGCACTTTTTATAGTTTTGGGTGGAAGGACAGAGCTGCTGCGGTGAGGGAAGCCCGGTAAGTATCTCTGAAACAATCTCTTGTCTCTATAAAGTGTCTCTTGAAGCTTAAATTTTAAGGAAGTTGAGCTATTTTCACGTGAGCACAAGGTAATTTTTTTTTTTTTTTGTCGTATCAGGGGACAGATCGTGTTAGAGGAGAGATGCAGCTGGAGTTTAGGAGAGTGCTAAGTGCTTTCATCTTTGTAATTGAGGCCTACTGGTTAGGAGAAAGGAGATTGTGGTAGTGCTGCTTACTAAATATACCCCCTCCACTCAAGGATATCAGTCTAATATTTTTCTTAAAAATTTGCTTTTTGATTTTTTTTATTTATGACAAACCTTCCTGGTGTCCTTAACAGACAATTTCCTTGCTTTCCCTTTTTGTGTGATAATTACTGAGATTTGAACATGGCTAGAGATGAAGTTCATTCATGTGCTTGGAGCAGATTATCCTTTGAGAAATGACAATATTTGAGCTAACTGGCAAGTGTAGTATTGTTGCTTGTAGCACACCTGGTAAACTAAATATACCAGCATGGGTTGCTTCATTCAGGATGAGAGGACATGGTCTCAAGCTGCACCAGGGGAGATTCAGGTTGGACATCAGGAGGAATTTCTTCACAGAAAGGGTGGTTAAACATTGGAATAAACTGCCCAGGGACATAGTGCAATCACCATCCCTGGAGCTGTTGAAGAGAAGTGCCATAGGCTGGTTGACATGCTGTTATTCAAAGGTTGGACTCAATGATCTCAGAAGTCTTTTCCAATCTAATCGATTCTGAAATTCTGTGATTCCTTATTGTAGGCTGCTACTCTGAAAAAAAGACTATAAAAATACATATTGAAGGAATTCTGTGATAAAAGGAGCTATCTTGCAAGTCAGTCTTGGCTAACAGGAGGAAATCAAGAGCTTACTTTAGAAAGTGAGACAAATAGCTGGAATTCATAACAGAAGGAGCACTTGGGTTAAGCCAGAATTTGCTGTATATACAAGTCACTCAGAAAAGATGTGTCCATACACTCCTTTTGCTATGTCAAACAGTCTGTTGTGTACTAAAGGATGTCTACTTAGCCATGAAGGCCTAGCTCAGCCTTTACAACACCTAGAGAGCAGGTGGTTATCCTACCAGGATACCTGTGTTAGCTACCCAGACCCTGGGTGGTGTCACTGGAGAACCAGAGCTCTGAGCAGGTCACTTTGGTGACAGTGTGAGTGGAACCTATATGTGATGGGGGAGCATTTGCTCAGCCCCCTGCTTAACACCACTGCTGCTGTGTCAAGTCTTAGAGAGACCACAAGCCCCACACATTTTGGCTAGCAATACCACCTTTTCCATGCAGCTACACTTGTTCTATCTCTTTTTTTTTTTTTT
>VWYO01007744.1:87473-108702 GCA_013400275.1 Rhadina sibilatrix
CAGACAGGATTTACATCCATGAAGACTGTAGGGTTTATTTCTCTCCCTTTTAGACAAATTCCCTTGCCATCGATGATGCCAATTCAGAAAAAAAATATGAATCTGAGTATAAACTTAAGCATTTTAAATCTAATGACACTAGCTCCAGTAGAACTCAGACAGGTTTTTAAAATAATTTGCTCAATAGCAGACAGAGTTCTCAGCTACATTAGGATTAATATGCTTTTCACTCTGAGCCTTCCTAAGCAGTTAATCCACTTTTTTCTAAGCAAAATCCACTTTCACACTGGTGATAGCTTTTTTTCTTTTTTCTTCTTTTTTTTTTTTTTTTTTTTTTTTTTTTTTTTTTCTTGTTTGTAAGAGCTTTTTGAGTTTTTTTTTAAATTCATTTGTGCATCTAAAAATATTGGAATGTCTGGTTGGCTATCACAAGTTTAACCTTAAGGCTGAGATTTGGTTATGTGCCACAGGTAATGGAAACAATATAACCATTCTAGAGTTTTAAAGTGAAAGCTTAGCACCTTTGAAATTGTTCTCAAGTTCAGAGGAGTTGATTCCTAGCTGTGGCATTGGCATCTGCTACTACATTTTCTCTTTATTTCATTTCTTCACAACCAGTGAATGCAGATATTTGTAAAAAGAGATGAAACTTGCTTGGTAGTCACAGAAATTCTGGTATAAATACATCTGTGGCCTCTGAGAAGAAGATACATATAGAACAACATGAGCATATAGGTTCTTTATGACAGGTATCTTTCTGTTTATCTCTTCAATCCTTAACTTACTCATGTGGCTTTTAAGACTCATGGTCTATATGATGTTAGAACGTAGAAAGTATGAACCCTGCAGGTTAAAGTCCAACATGTTCGTTTTCCTGAATAAGCAGTAAAAATTCTTGTTATGTCCCAGCTAAAGCTGATAACTGTAGTAGTGATAAGGTCTTTAATAATATTGATATTTTTATTGATACTGATAGGATTCAAGGCCAACACACAACAGTGACTTTGCAAACTTCTCCAGATATTTCTGTACATGGACCTTGTACAGGCACAGATGGTTCCTCTTTAATTGTTGATAACAGTCTAGATCAGCCTCCCTATTTGCAGATTTACAAAACATTCCTTATGGCAGTGCAGCTATCTGCCCAGCAAATTTTCATTTGCTGGTTTTAATTCCTTATCTCTCTATGACCCTCTGGAAGCCACCCAGAGACATCTTGAATTCCACAAGTTCCTGCATTTTTGTGGCTCAGCGGCTGAAAGTTGTTCAAGGTTCTAGGCTTGTTCAGGGACCTGCTGAAAAAACTGTCAGAAAGATTAAGTTATCTTGAAAGTCTTTACTCTTTCACACATGCACAATCACTTTTATTTGCAGTTTAAAATGTTAACTGAAGTTTATCAAAGTTCTGTTAATTCTTTAGCTGGTTAAAATATGGAGAGGAAAATCTGTGAATGTTTTCCAGCTTATATTCTCTTGGGTTTAATCTGCATTAAAAACTAATAGATTTTAAGAAGGCCTTTTATGTTTTTAAAGAAGTTGAAATAAAATTCTGCTAGCATAAATGAAAATACTTCATACTGCTGTAGCTTGTGTTGGGATTTGAGAGGCTGAAATCATGATTTTCCCACAGATTTTGAAGTGACCCAGACAGCAATAAAACTGCCTATGGCTCTGAAAATCATGCTTCATGCTTGCCTGCCTAGTGTTGTTGTCCAGAATAGCTCTTCAGAATAATTGTGCATATGTGTACTGTCATCCAAAATAAATCAATGATTTTGTGGAATAAAAATGTCACAGTAGGGATCCATTCCAGGCTGACACCACCATTCCAGAATAGCTGCACCACTGGCTTTTCCTGTGCAGTCCTGCAGTGTTGTCCACACTTTGCCCATGTTTTATTGCCTTGCCTGATTAAAAAAGCTTCTACTTGCTTGCATAAAATAGATTTTAAAAGGAAGAAAGATATTTATGGAAACCCTCCACCTCTTTATGCTAGCAAGAAATATTAGCTCAAAGCCTTGATCATTTAAAAACAGTGACATTCTGGAAAGGTGCTTCTCTCCTCGCCTCCACTGTCACATACAGTGACACTATTTTTAATCAAGTACATTTCAATTATGTGTAGAATGGTTTGGGGAGAAGGGACTTTAAAGATTTTCTAGTTCCACCCATCCCTGTCATGGGCAGGGTGGCCACCCATTAGAACTCTTCCAGGGATAAGGCATCCACAGTTCTCTGGGCAACCTGTTCCATTGACACAGCACCCTCCAAGTAAAGAATTTCTCCTACATCCAGCCTAAATCTCTGCTCTTTTAGTGTAAAACTATTCCCCCGTCACTATCATGTAAAAAGTTGCTCTCCATCTGTTTATAAGCACTTTTTTAGAGACTGGAGGGCTGCAATGAGGCCACCCTGGAGTCTTCTCTGTGCTCTCCAGCTCTCTCAGCCTATCTTCACAGGAGAGGTGCTCCAGCCCTTTGATAATCTTCATCACCTTCCTCTGGACTCACTCCAAGAGGTTCCTGTCCTTCTGATGTTGGAGGAGCCAGAGCTGGCCACAGTTTATGACACAGACTCAGGACAGTGTTGCTAAAACTGGAGGTTGATGAAGAGCTAGGAAGTAATTTAGAACACAGTTAGAATACCTGAACATAAGAACAGCTTGCATGAAGAGAGATGAATCTATGTAGCCTAACTTCCATTTTGGAGCAGCAGTGGCCAGTCAGAAATGCTTAGGATAAAGACAATAAGCCAATAACTGCATGTAACACCTGCATGTTAATTCTCTGAGCTTTTGAGCCGTTACATTCAGAAGAAGCTGAAAACTCAGGTGACCCTTGCAGCAGTGTACTAGAGCATTCTGAACAGCTCACCCACATTGCCCCATTCAGATGTTAGGTCAGGGTTTGACGTGCCAGGACAAACAGAGTCATCGCGCGCTGGATTTGGAAATTCTTTCAGACAGCTGCTGTGCCAAGGCCAAACGGAACCCGGTAAGATAAACCTGAGTGTTCAAGGTCAAAACCCAGGAAAACAAGGACTCTGTTATTTAGGCCAAGTGCTGGAATGAGATGGGCTGGTCTAGGGATGTATTCAGTTTTCTGGTCGGTTTGCATCTTGTTGTTTGACAGCGTCCCAAGAATGTGCAAGGTCTGACTGAGTTTTGTTTTGCTCATAGTCTCAGAACAGTATCTGCAAAGGAGGACTCTGTGGATTCCCTGATGTTTAATAATTTTATGCTTCTGCCTTTTCCTGACACATACCTGATAGGCATACGTAGAGAAATATTTTCAGTCTTTGCCCTTTGTGCATTCCCTTTCTGCATAAAACTTTGTAGGAATCTAATTGCCTTGAGATCTCTATGCTTTATCAAATCCAGCCATATGGATGAGAAAGGCATTCAGGTTGACAGGAAGATATGCAGAGGGACACTGGGATCATAATGATTTTGTTTCCATTAGGAGAAAAAGAGAAAATGTATTAGTTATTCTTAAGAAGTTCAGTAAACTTTCAGTTTTCCAAAATTCCTGATGATAAAGGGAAAATCTCGTAGGTATGAATGCAACAGGCCTGTCCTTTACCTTCTTCAAAATGGGCCTTGTCACAAACTAATTGCAGCTTACGTGAGGGGAGTGGTGCAGCCTGAAACCAGAATTCCATCACTGTGCTAAAATAAAGAGCCCCCATTCTCAGACTGTGCCTTTAGCTGAGTAACCACAGGGGAGGGGAGAGATGTATTATTGCTGAGGTGGGAGGTAGCAGGATTCCAGCAAGCTGCTTCTCATCTGGAGTGCACTCTCTCCGTGTGCATCCCATTGATTCCTCTGTTGTACTTAAATCCTTAGAGTCACAGTGGGTGTGCAGTTAACAAAGAGGGGGGGTGCATGCTCTGAGTTCTGTATAGGGGTGCTGGTAGTGCTTTTCAAGGTGTCACTGTCAGTGGCTGTTTATTTAAGAGAAATGGCTGCATAGCATGACTTCAGCTAGTAATTTGGGCAAGAAAAATACAGTCTGGAAGACATCTCTAGAAAGCTGTCAATCCTAGTCTTTTTTTAGCCATATAGGTATCTTTTTTCATGTATTATTGATTAGATCATATTGGTCTTCAAACTGGATGTGCTGCTGTGGAAGCTTTTTCCATCTGACAGCAAAATCATTACGACTAGCATCACAGCTATTACCTTTGCTAGTAGTCTAAGTAAGAAGATAAAGTAGCAGCTGGAAGTAAAGGCTAGTATTTTGTGGATTCCCAAAGCCTGTGACAGCCAATCCTCTCCAGTTTGTGAGGCCTGAAGGATGAAAGAGATTTTAAAATAATTCTGCTCTTCCTCCTTATGAAGAGTGCCTTGAAAATATAGCATGATTTAAAAAAAAAATAAAAAAATCACTCAAGTGGAAGACTGCTCACAGATTTTTCTGGGAGTTAATAGGTTATTTGTGGTTCTCTGTCAGAAACTTAGATCTGGAGAGAAAAACATATCTTTATGCCACAGGGTTTGCTGGGAAGGCAATCCGTGATGCCATCAACCAGAGCAAGAGGCTGTGGCAAACACCCTAACAGGTATCAGGAAGGATAATCTGAGTATAACACAAGGTGCAGTTTGACCAGGTGGAGCAGAGAGCACTGATAGTAGCTACCTGGCTGGCCTGTTTAATGTAGGTCAAACATTCAGAGGACCTAAAGTTGCATTATGTGTTGCTTTATGGTGTTATGGTACCACTGCTTGCAAGGTTTTATGTTCCAGACAGCGTGACAGGATAGGAAAGCTGGATCTTCTCCTACCATGGAAAAAAATTAAGGTTTCAGAACCTGTTTTATGTATTGGCAAAATCTGTAGGCATTACACCTTTGAAAGGTTTAGGACAAAAATGAAAAGTGCTCCTTTCTGGCAATAGGGAAAACACTTTCAGTACCAAGCTTTCATTCTGAAACCAAGTGTAAGCAAGGTATAAGCAAGGTATAAGCAGGCACATTAAGGACAGCTCATCATTTGTGCTGTGCAGGCTCCTTTTCACAGACAGGTATCTTTCCCTTGTGTCTGTGCAACTCATCCCTGCAGGGACGCTGACCAGCTCCACATTGCTGCTCATGCAACTACAGGCTGCTCCTAGCAGCAGCTGTAGGGTTTTTTCCTGAGCCAGAGTATCTGCAGGCACTACAGGTGTATTGACCAGCATTCTGCTCTGTGGGTCCCTCTTGCCATCAGTGTTGTCGCTGTCATTGTATCTTTGCTTGTCTGGCTGCTTCTACAAATGATGCTCTTTAATTGTGGTGGCAGCCAAATGTTGGGAATTTGATAGCCAAGCATTAAGATGCCAGAACAAAATAGGCTATGTTTGAAAATGTAAGGTTCCCATCCTAATCCCATGACAGTGTCCTAGCATCAGTGTAGTACTGAAAGGCTGCTGAAAGCCCTAGACCTTCGTTATTGGCCAAACTTTGTTGTCTCTTGAGTTTCTTTAAAGTGCTCTGCATTGTTTTCTGCCAGTCACTCTTGATGAAGTGTTTTTCTCATTAGCAAGGCAACCCTGTGTGTAATCCTGCCTGATTTACAAGAGAAGATACACAGCAGCCTGGAGCTGAAGCTGCTCCACTCCTGGCATGACTCAGAAGCAACAGCATGAGTGGTACTACCAAAGTAATATCAAAACTGCTGGTAGAGGCAGCACTGAAAGTGTTTGGGACCTGTTTCAAAACATTGTGGTCAACTGGCAGGGAAAGGGTACAGCAGAGAAATTGGCTTTCACATGAAAAACTACAGCTGAAGACAGATAGCAGTACCTGCTGTGGAACTGCAAGTACTGAAGGCAGAGGAATGCATTTATGTTGTGGACAACATCAACTGTAAATCTCAATTGTCTGTGGTGTTTAATAGTCTAGAATTCAGCTCAACATGTAGGCAGCATCCCCTCAGCTTTCACTGCTGTTAGCTCAGGCCCTGACTTGTTTGGAGAATTGTCATTTGAAAATATTATGTATGCCAGCAATTATGCCAAACTGTTCTGTCAGTGGAGTGGATCGAGCAGTCGAAATGATGCAGCATTTACAAAGTGCTTAGTTTCTCATTTGCTTACTGCAGCCTATGAATAAACATTAGGCCGTGGTCTACTCCGAAGGAAAACTTTCCCACAAATTCTTAGCGCTTCTAACCTATATTTGGGAAAGATATGTAAAAATCCTTGGTGGTGTGCAGCTGCAGCTCTGGGGACACACTGCACTTGGGAAGTGTTTATCGGGCTGGGACACCCTTCTTTGCTCTGTTTCCAGTTCCAGGATCCCGATGTCTTTCAGGCTTTGCTAACAAAAAAGGGTTTCCTTCCAACAGTGCTGTGGGAAAAAACACAGCCCCATTTGAATATTCTCTGTATGACAGCTTCCTCAGGCTCTACAGCTGACAGCAACCCTGATTAAGGGTTACAGGTTCAAAAAAAAAAAAAAATCTCACAGTAGGCAAGGCCCTGCTGACTTTAATAAAAGTTACTCACATGATGACTACAAAATCAACAGTTGTTTTTCCCATATAAAGACCTGTTTGAGAAAAGGTCTTCAGGAAGAATTGTTTAAATACAAAGTATTGGAATTTTTTTAAGAAGCTGCCACTCAATTCACACTGGAACAAAGTCTGAATCCTTCATTCAAGGATTTCTCTTTTTTCAATAGAACATAAGGTAGATTAGCAAAACAAAAGCTTTCATAGCTCAACGTCCTTGCTGCCTGCTGTAGCTTTTAAACAAACCCATTTCTGAGTTTTCCCTTTGGACCTTTTTCCCTAGACTGATTAGCCAACGTTTGTTGTCTGTAGTTTTGTGATTTCCACTTCTTGGGAGAAACGTAAATTAAGGCAACTTTATTATCTCGGAGCTTTGTATTTCCGTGAAAAAAAAAAGGCAAAAGGTTTACTGTTAAGGCTATGTGTGAAAAGTCACCTTCTCATATGTAAAAAGCTCAGCCGTCTGTCTTTGTTTTGATGTGGGTGTGGATTAAGCGTTGAACAAAAAGTGTTGGTAAAGTTCACACTACTGAATGCTTTTGTGAAAGCTTGCTTTAATACAAACTTTCTAAAATAAAACGTAATTCAAGGCTTCCCGATAAACAAACTTATTTTAATTCCTTCTTTAACTCATTGATACTCACCTGGGAGCCTTTGCTCAATTTTAATACTGTCTACATCAAAAAGGCATCCTGTCTTTTATATGTGAAAGCTTGGATGATTTTCCCATCCCTAACACTTTTTCTAATAAAAGACATTACCTCTTCCTGCAAACCATGGTTTATTATCTTGCAAAGCACAGCAGAAATAGATGGAATTCAAGAGGTTGTTATGGAGAGATTTTTGAATAAGAGTCTGAAAATATCTGAACTTTTTTAGAGAGGAAACCAAATACTTGGTAGATGTGTATATATATGTATATATATAAAGCAGAAAGGAAATATATCTGATCTGGTTTCATTGCACCAGTTTATAGTCTGGTGGCCAGATTGAGGTTTGTGTTAACTGTATTTCTGTTGTATTGAAAATGAAGTTAGTGTTAATTTTACCTTCATAGAGTACATAGAGTACAGCAATACACAGCCTTTTCTTTTTTTTTTTTCTTCTTTCTCCTTTTAATATAAGGGATTAATAGTTTTACCAGGAAACTTCTGTGATTTGAAAACTCCCCAGAGAAAGGTTTGCTTCCATTTCTTTTGCAGTCAGGTTAAAGTCACTTCCTACATCTGCATGGTTATGCCATTCATACATGACAAACATGGGCAGGTCATCATGATTTGCAATTAGGACATATTTTTGGGACCCAGGAAGGTCTTATTTTCCAACACCAACTCTGCAACTGATTTAATGAATAATTGTGGGTAAATCATTTGGTCTTTCTACTTCAGTTGCTGCATTTATAACATCTCACCTCAGGAATAACATCTGATGAGGTTGTGTGTGAGTTTTGATTAATATAAGAATGTTCCTGATGTTAAAAAAAAATATTAAAATTTATCTCAGATATTACAGGCAATATCTTACAATTATATACTGCAACCACTTTTGAATGTCAGTGGACTGAGGCTTGGGAATACATTCTGAGCTAGAACAGTAAGGAGCTGACAATTTTCTTGTGGGTTTTTTTTTGTCTTTCATAAGAGAACTAAGCTTGTCTTACACGTTTGCTATCAGTGTGACTGCTTTCTTGTAGGATGGGATTGGTGGCTTGCAGAGTAAGAGTTGTGAAGTGTTGCCCTATGAGGGTAACTTTCTGCAGGATGCAGAGGAATTCTGTGTTTTCCAGCAACACTAGTGGCAGTTATGGGTGAGAATATTGTCGCAGGGCTGGAAAAACAGGAGCATATGCTATGCATTTTGACTTAAAAAGATTTTTTTAAGTTAATATCCATTATTTCTAACAAGAAATAACATTCCATAGTTCTTTGCTTTAAAAATAGATTTGTTGGGGGAAAGGGAATAGTCTGTTCTGGATTTCCACGTTCATCAGGCTAAACCTATCTGCCTGATTGCATTCCCCAGCGTCCGAACTGCAGCCTTGATAAGAAAAAACCCCAAACAAACAACAAACTTCTCTTTGCAACTAGCTTATCCTAAAGCATTTAAAATGTATCTTTGCAGAGCCTAGTAAAGCAAACACTTCGCCTGGGTAGTAACTAACATGAGTAATTAACTGTTAACAGTGTTCTCAGGAAAAGCGTGACATTTTGTTAATGTTCTACAGGAACACAGAAATATAACCAAGGGAGAAAAGTCTGTTGTGAGCATCACAAAGACAGGTGACACAGAAGAACTAGGGGAGATCTTAATGTGGGAGAAAAGGAAGGAGGATCAATTATTGATACATTTCATGGCATTCACCTTTATGGTTTTAAATCTCGTGATAGCATCTCTCATCCGACCCATGAATATAGGGGTCTGACTCCCGTAAATTTAGTGGGTTTGTAACAAAGATGTGTTCTGCAGATAGCATTTTTTTGTTAAAAGCAATGTTTCTCTTGAGTTTTCAGAAGCAATTGACTCTTCCAGGTGGGTAATTTCCATTTCACTTAACTCAGCCCAAAATTACTATTTTGCTGGCTTAGTGAAAACTCTGCAGTAACTGAAAGTAATATTCCTGTTCTGTTTTTCTGATTTGGACTGGGACCTTTTTAAAAAGATAGTCTTCTGCTAATGAAAGGGAAATTATTATGACAAAGTGATACCAATCTCATAGATACAAGTGCTAGGCCACTGTCTGGCTAAGGACAGCAATGCATATTCCCAGCAGGACACTGACCTTATGTGTATTTCAGTCTTGCACTTCTTGTGGGCCAGGGTATCACCTCTCCAGGGAGCTCTGCCTAATATTTGAAGAAGCTTTAAAAAGGGAGAGAAAATAATATGCATATCCTGGGGGAGAAGTGGGAAGAGAGAAGAGGGAAAGGCAGCTGACTGGAGAGCCTGTGGCAGCAGATAGCATAGTAAGTTGAAACTGGGGAATAACGTGGCTCACAGAAAAAAACCTTTGCTTTCAAGAGCATCCAAAACGCTGCCTTCCTTCTCCTTCTCCTCCTCCTCCTCCTCTGTGCCCTTCCCTCTGCTGGCCCAGGGTGAGCCACGCTGCTGCCACGGCAGCCCGGTGGTTCTTCCTCTCCTGCCGGAGCCCAGGCTCACCGGTTTGGGCACGGCAGCTGTGGAAGGCAGCTCTGAAGGGCAAGGCTGTAGGGCAAGAGGTGCTTGTCTCAGGAGGTGCCTTAGCAAGCAGAAGATGCAGGTATTAGGGAAATGAAGGGAAAGGCCCGGAGGCAGTGCTTTGATGAGGCTCTGATGAGTGCAGAGAACCAGCTGGAGGTGCTGGGGGCTCCTGCTGGAACATGGGCAGCAGGATTGCCTGGATGAAGCCTGCACATACACTGATGTATATTTTTTTCATGCAAAGACTTGGAGCAGGGAGAACAGAAAGTGGGCGCTGTTTCACTCGAAGAACTGGAGCACCTGGGTTGGGACAGGCAAGAAAGTGAGGAGAGGAGTAAACAGCAATGGAACGAAAAGGAATGACAAAAGGACTGAAAACGCCTCTTACGTTTTTAAAAAACAAATAGAAGTTGGAAAACTTCCCAAAACTGGGAAGTGACTTAAACTGGTTGATACTTAAACGTTGTATCAGCCTTGAACTTTTTTTCTCTTGCTTTAATAGCTTGTAAAGACTGTTTTGGGAAGCAAGGCTGGAGGTAAAGAAACCACCTTAAGTGAAAAGTGGAGCAACTCTCCGGCTAGCTAGGGATGGAAGAATTTCCTGTGTCTTTGTTTCTCCAGAAATTATGCCTGGTCATTTTAACACTTAGTCATAAAACCTTTAATGTAAGCAGTGTGTCCTGCTGCCCAATATGGCTTTGTCTTGATTGCAAGGTTGTCTTTTAGTGATATGAAGTGGTTAGGAAATACACCCTCCTCCTTCTTGTGAGGCAGCTCAGTGAACAAATGCAGGTTTTTGGAATACCTGACAAGATCTGCATTTGAGTTATTTAAAACAGATCCAATATCTCACCTGCCTCGGTGGGCTACTGTGGTATGGGAAGAACAGTCAGCAGCAGGAGCAGAGGAAAACTTAATGCCAATGTTTCTGCAAAATCCACATAGTTCTGCGAGTCTCTATCATTTAGGGTCCTAAATTACTATTCTACAGTGGCTTTGTTAGAATATTTGCAAGTTCCTCAAAATTCTTCCCTCTTACTGACGTCAGTTTGAATTTGCAAATTGCTTTTCTCACCTTCACTGATCACTTTCTAATACCATGCCTGAGGATGCAAGAGCATGACTCAGTGGATTATCACTTGTTTATTGGTAAAGTCAGCATATGAGCCTCTAGAATCCCTCACTCTTTAGATGTGCTTGTCTAGACTTGGATAAATCTTAATTTTTGAGAACATGTTAGCTAGCTTCAGCCTAATTATCTATGAAATTGCCCTGTCAGTATCAGAAATTTAGACCTTGTTAGAGTTCACTCACCAACAAGCAACAAAATAACCACTCCATTATTGCGCAGAAAGCAAAACTTGACTAGTTTGGGGCAATTGATAAAAAGAAAACGGGCAATCCTTTATCTTAATGGGAGTTGGACAATAGAAAGATAATTATTGGAAACTAACTCCACACTTCCATGGCTCTCAAATGTGTGTTGTGCCCTCACTTTTGAATCACTTCTGATATATGCTGCATGCTGTTACACTCTTTGTTCAGACTACTTGCCCAGCAAAAGTCTAGACACCTCCTTTTATTACCTCTTTCCTGTTCAATTGGTGGTTTCAGCTGGCCTAGGAAATGGGTCTGACAAGCTCTAAGGAGCACAGCTGGTAAGCAGAGTGATCATGCTGCTGCGAGAAGAGTGAGGAGATCAGGTAAGCAGCAGTGGTGAAATGTGAACTTCCTTTCCACCAACTGAACATTTTTTTGGAAGGTTTAACAAAGCAAAGATGTTGTGACAGCAGTGGAATCCACAGATGAGTTGAGCACTCCAAGATCCTCTCCTAAACTGAACCCTGCTCACATGGGTCACGAAAAGGCAGGAGGTTGAGTTGCTGCTTTGCTTGCCTGGGCGTCTTGGTTTGGCTTGAATACGCTTTGAGTTCTGTTGAACTTTCTTCTTCAGAGGGACAGAGATCAAGGTAACTCCAAATATTATTGAACTGTGGCACCAAAATGAGACATTGCTCACAGTTAATTGGGCAAGTCTGTGACTTTATTTCCTGCCTACCACTGAAATAGTTAACGGTGTTGACATGTAAATTATCCTTACTGTTCGTTTAATAAAGAGCAGAGGTTGTTTCTCCCAAACAGGTACAGTCCACCCAAGGAACCATTACACAAATACCCCAAGACTTGCTCCTAGCTACTTGGTTGCTTAATTACGTGCCCCACCTCTTCCTTATCAGACCAGGAACCCTATTTCATCAGCAGCAAAACTATCACAGACACAACATAGCCAGCAGCGTTCCTCGGATAACTGCAATCCCTTCACCTCACAAGCACTGCCAAAGCACTGCTGGCCAACTCCCCACCAGGGGACACAGCTCTCACAGTGGGCAGATCAGTGCTAGGCAGAACCTGCCTACCACAGTGTGAATTTCACCAGGGCTGGGATATTTGGACATGGCAGAATTGCCATCACACTTTTTCCGGTCGTATTTGTCAGCCCAGCAACCCCGGTAATCAAAACTGACAACAGCAATGGGAAAGAACCTCTGACACTGTTTTACTTCTGATTCAGTCCCAGTCAGGTGAACAACTACCTGCCTTTGGGCTCCTTTGCTGCTTCTGGAGCCAGTTTAACTGGTTTGGATCTGGCATGGTCTGCTCTGCCAAAGCCAATAGTGCCTGGGGCACCCAGGACAGCCTGTTGTGCCTGTTGGTAGTGCAGAGGGTGCTTTGCTCTTGCTCAGTAGCTTTTCTCTTCCGTGCTGGATGATCTTCTTAAGAAGGTTGCCTCAGATTTGGATGTCATTGATTGTTTTGTGACTGTTTGGGTGAGTTCTGGAACTGTTTTAAACCTTGGCTTGTTAAAAATACGAAATGCTTGCAGAAATAATGAAGTGGATGGAGAATTTCTGTTTCTTAGACCTATCTGGTATTATAGACTTTAACACAGAAATCAAATTGCCTGTGTTCTGGCACAATGCAGGAAGATGCTGAAGGATGGGAATATGCCGGGGAGGGGAGCAAAAAGAACAGTGGGGATTTCTGTAGGGAAAATATCTGCAAGTATCTGTTTAACTATGGCCTCGGTCAGATGAGCATATCACAGTATCTGTGTAGCTTTGCTGTGAACCAGAGAAAGAAATTGAGTGCATTTAGTTCTTTTTCTTTCTTACAGCTTGATTAGGTCCCTTATTCCCATTCCCAGGCACAGCTGTGCACACTGCCACAAGGGAAAAGGTGCTGTGAGTGAAATTTGGACAGGCATAAACTCTGTGTGTGTTTGCAGGGGGAAATGATGGTGTTCAGCTACACAACAAGCCAGTATTACTGCTGAAGCTATAGCCTGAGGCACTACCTCCCCACAAAAAATAGAAGGGGGCAGCTGGAATATTTTTATTGTACCTGAGTTTGTATATCCACTTTGCAGCATAGTCCCACAGAGTGGTAGAGCTGAAGGAACAGGATGCAGCAGCTTGAGGTTGGGACAAACAGAAGGGGGATGCTGGGAGCTCCTGCAGCCTCAGTGTCTGCACAGGGAACCACAGCCTTGGGACTTCTGGCAAGCTGATGAAGTAATTTATGTGAGGGCTTGGACAGTAACTCAGCACAAATGAAGTTGTAGGTGTAATGATGTTTTGAATCAAAACAAACTAGTTCAAAATTTAAATCAATAACAAGTGCTTAAAGCTATCATTCGGGAGACAACTACTACTGGCATAATGGTCCACAGTTTTGAAATTCAGATCAGCAAACCTCTCTGAAGGCCATTTGTTGGGCTTCCTGTGAAAGTATATGTGGTTCCTGAGATAGGCTTTAATGCAAAATGTGTATCAGCATATTCTTAACTGTAGCTATGTGAAGTCTTGTTTACCTGCATGGCTGAAATGAGACATAGGATGTTGTTTCACAATACTTTTAGCTGACATAAGCCAGCACTGCTGCCCAAAACAGTGCAAGAGTGGAGTTAGAATATCCAGTTGAGCCAAACTAACAGGTCATTGCTGCTGAAAGGGGGAGGTTTTTCTGTCCTTCTCCTCAGCCTGTCTCCCTGCCTGCTGGCCATGCGCTCCTTCCACTTCTCTCACTCTGGCTCTGTATTCCTCTGTTCCTTCAGAGAGCTGTTCCAGCTCCAATGCAGTTAAAACACATCAACAGTTGTCCCAGGGTTTAATGAGCTGAGCTGGCTCACTGCAAGGTCACTTGGACTTTAGGGATGCACAAGCCAGAAGGACCTGGCTCTACAGCTGCAGACAGGTGCAGAGGAGAGGGGGAAGGAGGGTGTGGGACTGATGTTTTTGGCAGCAGCAAGCCAGTAAATCGTCTTGGCTGCCTGTTCTAGCTGCAAGCAGAGCTAACCCTGCTGCAGTCCCACACAGCTCTTGGTTTTTTCTCCCCCCCCCCACCTCCCTCCTTGTGCCAGCACCAGCATTTGCACAGCCAGCTGATGAACTGTGCCAGGCTCCAAAGCCAAACCAGCCAAACCATTGCTCAGCTCTAACCAAGATCAGCTTCACAGATCTTGGTTAGGGGGAGAATGGCAGGGGGCAGGAAGAGTGGGGCATGGGAGCGGAGGAAAAAGACTCTGGGGTTTTATTTCAGCAGCAGAGGCTGCTGTAGGTGTTGGTGAAAGTACATCCCTGCAGGCCTGCTACTGTGGTTAAGCCCTAGAAAATGAGACATAACCGAGTTTCCAGAGCAGATTTGCATGAAGCTCAGAGGGTAAAGGCAGTGGATTCCTCTGCTTCACATTTTGTTCCCTGACTTCTTCCAGAGGGTAACTTGACCCAGTTATCCATCTCAGGCAACCCCAAATTTCTCCTCCTGTAAAAATCACCCTATGATTTAGTAAGGAGTGTGGAAATGAATCACCTTGTCAAACAAGTGGGAAAAAACCGCACTGCCTTTCACTTTTTGAACAACATCTTAACTGTGTGTTTGCTAGATATTTGTTTTAAAACATAATAACTGTTATTACTGCTGAGACAAACACAGTGCAATGCCAAAAGCTAAACTGGATTCACTGTGGATTTTGCATTTACCCAGTTACCCAGGCTGTCTGTTTTCAATTCCAAATCATCACGAAACAACCAGTTTTATCTTCTCAAGAAACGTTGGATTTACTTGAAAGAACTTGATAGATATTAAGAGGTTGTTGGATGTGTTTTAGTGTTGGCTGTAATGGCTGAAGCTTAAAAGCTTGAATTTTAGATTACACAAGTCCAAGGAGGGTAGAGCCAAAAATGGAAAAGCTGGAGCGGCGTAGCCCACACATTGGCTGCAGGGCTGAATGCACAATCACACTTTTCCTCAAGAACAGCCCTGATAAGCTGCCCCACAGAATGCTGATGATGTGACTGGGCTTGGAGGAGGAATGGTGCAACAGCTGGGCCCCTGAAAGGAACATCTGTATGGCTGTAACCTGCGGGGATGTGTTGGTGGGCTGCAGCAAGAGGCAGTAATGGTGATGTGGAGGGTGTGAGGCTGGGCTGAGGCTGCCACCAAACACCACCTTCAGGGAAACCTCACCTCCAGCTGCGGCCTTGTTTACATGTATTTAGGGCAACTACTTTTTTATTTATGATTGGGGGAAAGAACCCTCACTTTTCCACATTACAGAGTCTCTACTGCGTTGCTTGCACATTTAAAAAGCTCTTTATTTTTTTTTGTTTTATGTTGGTGTTTAGCTGGCTGTTATTAGCTAGGTATGCTGTTTTAATGTGCAAGAATTTTCTTTTATCTGTTTTCTTTCTACCTGTGAAAGTAAATTGAGCTTCTTCTGCAACCCCTTCAGGACACTGAAATTTGCTTTCTGTATACATGCACACACAAGCAACTTCAGTGTTCATGGGAAAAAAAGAAGGGTCAAGAAAGAGGATGAATAAAATTAATTTTAAAATCTGAATTCACTTTTGATTTATAATTTTTTTTTTTGCTGCAATTACACTTCTGGGTTCCCTTGCTGTAAGTAATCTGCTCCATTAATTGAATGTGTGTGTTTTCAAATTAACCTTTGGAATGACAGACTAGATGAGATCAGAGTGTTTTTAAGATGTATTAATGAGAGTCAGAGCCATAGGTATCACCAAATCATTATAAGTCAGTCAAAACTTGGGGCGAGTAAACACAAATCCAAAATATTCATTCCACGAGCATTCCATTTACTGTCAGCTTCAGCCAGGTTGGCCATGTACACAGATTTTTAGCATGCTATAAAATGCTTTTAGGAACAGGCCATCTTTGAGCCAAGTCCACTATCTGGTAAGATGCAAAAGGAGAAGAACTTTTTCCCTCCAGAAAGAAATATCAAGAAACAGGCCCATACTATGACATTACTCATGATAATGATGAACATATTTCATGGTATTAGAGCTTTTTAAAAAGCAGCAGCTCTTTTTTTCAGCCATCTAAAGCAATCTTGCTGCTGCAGCCCTTCTTTTGCACTAGTGCTGACATCTGTCTGAGCTGCCCCCTTATGCTCACCCAGCAGAAAGTAAATTCAATAGTTTCCTGCCACATAAGGAGCATCTCTACTGCTCCTAACATCTGCCACCACTACTTTTGCTTCCCTTGTGTTTATAATCCCCTTCTCAATGCTTCTCGCTGTATGAAAATGTTATTTGGACAAGGGAAAACAGTTTTAAACTAAAAGAAGAGATTTAGATTAGATGTTTGGAAGAAATCCTTTACTGTGAGGGTGATGAGTCACTGGCACAGGGTGCCCAGAGAAGCTGTGAATGCCCCATCCCTGGAGTGTTTAATGTCAGGTTGGATGGGGCTCTGAGCAGCCTGGTCCAGTGGGAGGTGTCCCTGCTCATGGCTGGGGGTTGGAATGAGGTGATCTTTAAGGTCCCTTCTAACCCAAGCCTTTCTATGATTCTCTGATTGCTATGATCCTATTATTCCATTTATGTAACATTCAGATTATATTGGTGGCTCTCCAGAGGAAATCACATGGCATTTCTTCATCTTGCCCAATGACTATAAATTAAAATTGACTTTTCTGTTGTTGTTTATGTCTGTTCATGCATATATTCATTTAATATTGGTTTGGCTTTGCGTTCTCAAATCTCTTAGTACATTGAAATTGTATCAATTTGCACTGCCCAATTGAAATTTCATCTGATTTTTAACCTAAATGTAGTTTTATACTATGGTAAAGATAAAAAGGAATACAAATATTTTATGAATTAAAAGTTCCACTATTCAAGATGAGGGCAAGTGTTACTGCATTTTAATTTGGTTGAGCTTTTTTTTAATACATGCTCACAACATAATTTAAGAACAACTCCCATATTTTACAAGCACGGGGCAATAAACACACAAATACCCCACTGACACCTGAAAATTTAGAACCATATTATTCAAGACTGTTACACTTCAGGGATTTTAGTGCTTTGTGTCATGCATGCTGCTGAAATAAAGGCACATTACACCTATGCACTTTCATCACCTTGTCATTTAGACTGGACCATAACATAACCTGAGATGATGCAGGCAGGGAAAATACAGCCTTACCACTCATTTCACTAACTCACATGCAACATGCTGAAAAATGTTACTCCCTGTGAATAACCCTGTCATACTCATTTCTACTAAGGCTTCACAGCTCAGTCCTTGGAAGTTGCTAGTGAGGTTGAAAATTAGGAGGAATGATGAAAATACCATCTGAACTAAACTGTGACTCTCTCTGTCCTCTCTCAGTCTGTTCCCACTGTTGCTTTCCCTCACACATGGTGCTGTAAGGCAATTAATATAAATTGAGATTATTCATTTTGCTCATCTCAGAAGTATGAAGTTTCATGTATGTATGCCAAACTTATTGTCTCATATGTACTGTAGCTCATGTTTATCCATGTTTGGAAGTTTCAGAGAGCTCATCAGAGGAAAATAGATGTTGTTTTTCCATTGCACAGTGGAGCAGACACAACGTGAGTCCAATATTCTACCTGCCTTCCATTGTAATATCTTTGTTTGTTTAAAGACTCTAAGTCCCTCTGGGAGTGTCACAAATCCATATAATGTCCCTCTGTGCTAGATTTTTGTGTTTCTATCTCTGATTTAGTAGACAGATGTGAAAAAGCATATGATGCCAGATAACTCCCTAGTAACCACACAGCTGCAGATGTTGAAGAGAGTAAGTTGTTCTGGCTAAGGTCAATATTAATTTGTGCTCAAGACTTTCCTTCCAGACATGCCATTTTTTTGATGGTATAATATATCTTACTGGTATTTTGGGCTGATCCCTCCCACACTGATCAAACTGCTTCCCCATCTGTGGCCTCTTCTAGCACAAAGTTGCTCTTCCTGGGCAAGGGGAGTAGTTTTAATTCACAGACAAAAGCAAGACTGGGTTAAAAAAGTCTTGAGACAGCAGAATTTCAAGGCTTTATGGTCTTTTATATCTATGAGAGTTTCCAAAACCAGTTTCCTTTCTACCTTCATCTTGTTACTTCTGCTCAGAAGGGCAAAACAATCAACAGAAAATAAATTCTAGTTTTCTTTTTTCACTGGCCAAATTCTGAACACTCATGTCTCTTTTTCTCTTCCCTTTGATCCATCTAAAATTCCTACCAAATTCCCATTCTGCTATGACCCCAGGTTTGGCAGAACCACAGGTTGAACTCTGTTTAATGTAAACAGATAGCACAAAATAAAAGAGCTGCTTTGCAGTCAATTGGCTTTGCCAGTGGTCATTCACAGTAGGGTAATGTGATTGCATAATGCTTTAAAATTTGGGGTGGGCTGGCTAACCATGCAGGTTTAAAAGCTATTTTTAAACCATAAACTTATCTTGTTTAGCTTGGACAGCTGCCTTTCCCATAAAACAAAAAGTTAGTTTTAATTTTTTAAAGCGTATTTTGAAAGATTCTATGTTAGTGAAGGCATTTCAAAAGCCTTAAAGTCCCTTCTGGAATCCTTCTGAGTTTAGCAGGAGTCTTCCTACCTTCATCAAACATCACTACATGTTGAAAAAGCACAAGCATCCCACCTTCAGTGGGAAGGCTTGAAACACAACATGGAATGTTGCAGGCCATCTGCCTTTTTGCTGTCCACCAGCCAGCAAAGTTATGGAGCTGCCCTAATCCAGCACTTTCAGCAGTTCTTACTAGTTCCAGCTCAGTACCGTGGGTCATGAAGCTGAAGGGCTTCAGCTCAGCTTGGAGCATGGAGTAGGAGCAATTTTCATCTGCACAAAACAAGTTGTGTAGCTGCACCTACAAAAGATCATCCCTCATACACATTGTCCAGCGTTGAATGGATCTATCAGATTAGGTCAGTGGCCCAGCAAATAATCTACTGGCCCTGGGAGCAGAGCAAGAGGAATTCATTTGGAAAGGAATCGGTTCAGGTTTGGAAAAGAGTACCAAAAGAAATGTCATAACCTACTGGAGCAGGCTAAGAATGGTACCAGTGCTACAGTTTCCTTGGTATTACACAGGAATTAATTGTCCCTTGAGATGAATACCTGTCTGTGTAATACATGCCCTAAAACTTTCCTCACCTGGCACATAAACACCAGGTTTTCCTCACAGAAAAAACTCAGTATTGGCCCACGATCATGACTGGGGACAGACTTTTAATTGGACCTGTAGCAATAGGACAAGGGACAAAGGTCTTAAACTAAAATAGGATAGGTTCAGGCTAGATATAAGGAAGGAATAACATTTTTATGAGGGCAGTAGAACACTGGAAAGGGTTGCTCAAAGAGGTGATGGATGCTCCATCCCTGGAAACATCCAAGGTCAGGTTGGATGGAGCTCTGCACAACCTGATCTGGTTGAAGATGTCATTGCTGAGGGCTTGGAGTAGAAGACCTTTAAAGACTCCTTCCAACCCAATCCATTCCGTGATTCTGTGACTTGTGTCACAACACACAGCATTGTGTTGTTCATGCCTGGTGATGGAAAAAGCTGTTTTGTTTCTGCTGCTTACCAATTTTGCCTGCAGGTTTTCCTCCACATGCAACAAAGGTTCAGTGTTTGCATTTAAGGCAGTGCCAGAGGATTTTTTTTTTCCCTTCCTTGTAGCCACTTGCACTGGAAACAAAAAGACAGTCAGATGAAAAATATATAGTCTCAAGGGGAAAAAAAAAAAAAAAAAATTGCAAAATTCAGATCTAGGGGCAAAATATCAATAGAGTGTTACTGTTTGTAATTCAGTGACCAGGGATCTGACCAAAGCATGCCATGGTCCCCCCTCAGCTAGAGTGCCTATGCTTCTCCCCCTGTGATGAAAGGGGAAGTGATGAATGTATCTGTCTCACCCCGAGATAAGATTGTAATGTAGCTGGCTTGCACACCCAGGGGTTCGGGAGCATTCTGGGTGCTTAAGGTATAGTTACTGTGATCTTTAGGAACAATAAACCACCAGCATGTTAACTGAGTGGCTTTAGTGTGGTTGTAACCTTTTGCATTCTTTGGACTTTGCTGTTTATCTGGTATTTGTGCTATCAGATACACATTTAAGACACTCCCTAGATCCTGGTTTTGTTACTGTGTCTCTACTGCTGATGCCCGTGGTTGCGTTCTATTCTGAGAGGTGTTACTTTGTCAATATACACTGCCCCTTAAAATCACTCTTATTTATTGCCTGCGGCACACACGTAATACCCATCTCAAGCAATTTGCAGATGATCTCTTGGAAATGCTGCCAAAATTCCGGGAAGGCTTCATGATGGTTCCCTTGACTTGCTGGATAGAGTGTTTAATGGCGGGCTCATTTCATAAATGCTTGCCGTGTTTGTTCAGCTGTGCACCTGCTTTGGAAAGAAAATTTGCAGTGGGAGCCCGGTGCTGCCCTCCCAAGACAGAGCAGGCTAACCCCAGGCGCGGGATCCCACCGCGCCGCAGGAATTCCAGTCACCGGGTTTTGCAGATGCCAGATCCTAAGCTTCAGCTCTCCGGCACTAAGCTGCAGCTTGCCATGGATCTCATGCCAGAATCAAGGTTGCCTGTTCGTAGTATAGACATGTCTTTCATCTTTGAAATTATGTCTAAGGAAGAACCGGAGATAAGACAGATATTGGCCAAGGGAGAGAGGAGAAAGGAATTTCTACACTTATTAGTCATGTTATTGAAGAAAGAGGGGAGATTTTATCGTGCTTGCCTTGCTGAAAGCAAGGCTCTGGGTTCACAAGATTGCTGGCTGGAGTGTGTAACCGAGTCTACTTTCCTACAGGTTGATGCTCGAAGGTTACCCCTGCTTTCCTCACGAAAAGGGGAAAAGTTCTGTCAGCAGGGTGTGTGCTGCATGTGTGCCTCTGTAGGCACGGCCAGTAGGTGAGAACGAAGCTGGCATTTTTGCTAACCTTACTAAAATGTGTGTGTGTGGTGGGGGGGAAAACGGGACTAAACCCCACAGGGATGGAAGGAGAGCTATGGAATGCCCACTCTGCTGGCCCAGCCGGAGGAGGAAAGGGTTGGAGTCCTCCCAGCTATCCACTGCTTGGTAAACAGGTACCTGCTGATTAAAGCACTTATCAAAAACGAAATAAAGACTAATGGTGTGAAGAGAGCTACAGCGTTCCTACCTATGGAAATCCCTTTAATGGACCAAAAAAA
>VWYO01007744.1:108745-119673 GCA_013400275.1 Rhadina sibilatrix
AAAAAAAAAGCTTGACTAACTAATGGGCTTTGCTGTTTCACTGGTGAGAGGAGCATGGTCCCTTTAAAAGCCTTGGCCTTCTTTTCTAAACGCTGAGCTGTGCCCCACCCCTGCATAAGCAACACCTGCATACCTGCAGGGTATTGTCTTCTTGATAGCTTGTACACCTTAATAATATACCTGGTGGTGGAGTGGTCTAGGTTTGGGATGTTTCTCTATCCAGCCTACTAATGTAAGGACGCTGAGGTAGCATCTGCCATATCCCTGGTGATGTAATAACACACAGTGCTCCTAATAAATATCCTTTCCACAGCGTTTGTGTTCTTGGTAGCCACTGAGCTGATGAGTTTTAAAAGGAAAAAGAGGCACACAAATGCACTTCCCTCCAAGATAAACTTAAATTGCAAATCTTAGCAAGCGGAATACAAAACAATTCCAGATGATGTGGGAGCTGTGCACCAGAGTTTTCTCATCAAACCAATAGTGTTTCAGTTTCCCAGTGTTGACTGACTGCTTATGACACATGTTAAGCTGAACTGGGGTATGTGCAATTGCTCTGGATAGAGAAATGCATAACATGTCCAGGAATCCTCAAAGCACAGATCCTATGTGGTCTGAGGAAGCCTGATGGAGTTTACGGAGGAATGAGGCATTTGGGAGTGATAGAATATTTGAGGCTTCCAGAAATCTTTCTTCAGCACACTGTATATATGTGCATTGCTCTGAGAAGAAATGGCTAACTTGCAGGGGAAAAAAAAGTAAGTGGAGTAAATAAGATAATCTTTTGACAGAAATAATGAAGTCTTCATCGTGTGGGAAGGAAGGAGAGAAAGAACAAAATGTTAGGGGTGAGATCAGGGCGGTAAATACACAGAGAAAAGTAGTTCCAGAGCATAAACAAATGTAAACAATGTAAGCTGCAGAAAGAGACACAGAAGAAACAAATGTGGGCCTTACTGGCTTGGGACAACAGGAGTCAGGGAAATGGTTGGCAGGGAAAAAAAATCAAGCCATATGCATGCCCACCAAAAAGAGCTGCACAAATATCACACATGCTCTCCAGGACCAAAGAGCAAGTGCAGTGTTTCTGTGTGTGTTTGTTTAGTGAATAACACATGCAATTTCACTCCTGATTACTAGTAAAAGACAGTGTACACACAATCAAGAATTATCACATAAAAGCCCCAGTAGGAAACACAAGACAAGGGGTTGGCAAACCACTGGCTGACCTAGTCTGTCACTCCTTGTTTTGTTCCCAGTTACTCATTGTAGAACTAATTAGTGGCAAATTGCAGAACTGAGGTCATTAAGACTTAGAACTCCTTGCATCTTCCCCACCTAATTTTAAAACCAACTAGAGTGCTTTGGTAAGTTTCCTTTTTGTAGGCAATGCCACTGCATTCAACCCCCCTGCCATACCCTTTATTTTGGCATTTGCACATGCTCACTGCCATTATTAGGGCTTCTTTAAACACAACACACTGGCTGGAGATCTCCCAGTGTAGACACATTGCTGTTCTTTCCTCTGGACCGTAGTCATTCCCTGGAATGTGTGGGAGCAGTACCCAGATTCTGCCCCTCATGGTTCACATCAAAAGGATCTTACTTGGCCGTAGATAGAAAACTGAGCTGCACTAGGAAAAACTTCCAGGATGACAGACAGCTCTGGAAAATCCAATCAGCTTTAAAGAGAAACACACTGCATTCAGCTGTCTCCCTACTGATAATGAGCATTTACAATCCTGAGATCCTGACAACTGCACCATGCAGGGGTAATTGTCTGTTATAAATGGCACCAGAGTAAGGAGGAGACCAGTGATCTGTCCTTAACGTGATTATACACCACAAACCAACGATAAGGCAGGCATTGCTCCTCTGATTCACTTTCAGCAAAGATGAATGACCATACGGCAAAGAAAAACAAAAGTCAAAACAAAGCACATAATATGGGGATCCTTTGCAGACTAAAAAAAAAAAATAAAAATCTAGGAATGAATTCTTTTGTAGACTGATAAACTGATACATCTGAGCAACGCAATCATAGAGAGAATGCAAGCTTTATAAATTCATTTTGGCCTTAGCATTCACTCTGCAACATCCTGCACCATACAGCATGCAGGAGGTGTTCTGCTGAGAGAGCAGTTGGAGAGCAGAATGAGTCCTGACCACTTGAAATTACCAAAATCCATGAGGATCATATTTCTGTTTAGCCCATCATGTAATTTCAGTGTCCTGGCTGAATTTCAGTTTGATCTGTTACATTCTGACTACTTAATTTCCCAAGTAACATACTTGTCATCATCTTTGATTATTTGGAGATAAGAACTTGCATGGTTTTTTTTGAGAATAATAGTTACCTGTAAAATTCTACTATAATACTATATTTTTCAGGCAAAGAAAAAGATACAGAATTGAAACCAAGGAGCTGAAAATTATTATAAAAATGAAACCACATTAGACCAGTGTCTGGGGAAATGAGTTGAGGTAAAGATTTTTAGGTGGGAGTGCGAATGGATGGGAAATGTGAATGTAAAGGAAAAGGAATGTACCTGTAAAGGAACAGATTATATAATTTGCTTTATTTTGCATGTGTCTTGCTCAAAAGTTCTCATGGTGTTTGCAGTCTTAGAGAAATTTAAATTTCTTGGGTCTGGTGCCCTAGTATTGAAAAGCTTTAAAATGAGATTTTACAGAGAGAAGGCTAGCAGGTTGTACTAGGATCATAGAAACCAAACAAGCTCCTTTTCTCCATTTATGTTGCCTCTGAAAATGTCATGTCCACAAGCAAAGACAAGCATGATTTATTTAATTAATCACAAGGCATGACTGTAATTTTATTTCTCATCTGAAAAATGAGAAATGTGGTTCCAGCAGTGCAGTGCCCCTTCTGCATAACAGACCAGGGACCTGTTTGGGTACCTCAGATGTCTGGGAATCTAGCCTAAAATCCAGACTGTGCCTTGGGAGCTCTGACAGATGAATCCTAAATCCCAATCCTAAACTCTTTCTTACAGTATCCATGTTTTCCCTAGAGTGTATCTCATCTGAACACTGACCAACCTTGACCTATTTTGTGCAAGATTTGATTAGATCACAGTGCAAAGCCTGCCTAACTGCAGGCCATAAATTGCAATCCTCCATCTGGTTGCTCTCTGCCCAGTGAACGTGGTCCGTCAGCGCTGCCTCCCAGGTGCTGCAGGCTTGGGCACATGAGCAGGGAGGAGTGGCTGTAGGGTCCCTCAAGATGTAAGAGTTCATTTTCTGTGCAAATGGACATGGTAGCAGCTGGACCCACTTTGCACTGACTGTGAGGCCTCTTTGGTTGCAGGTTTTCAGGTACAACAAGGCAGCACTGCTATCCCTTGCCACGTGCAGTTTTCTTCTGGGGCCTTCCGTGGTGATGTCCATACTGAACGTTTGGTCCTTGTCTGTAAATACCATCCTTGTAGACATCCAGATAAAATGCTTTCCTCTGAAAGCTACTAGGTGTCTGAAGAGGCAAATGTGCACCTTAATTCTTTTTTCTTCATTTTCTCCCCCTTTCTAAAGAGCCACTGACTCTGGTATTTAAAGCTGTGTAGTCCTTTCCCTTCTCTCTGACACCTCCAACGGCAGCAGCATCTCTGGATGTGCATAGGGTGCTTTGGTCCTTTAAACTATATTATTAGTGGATTGAGATCATCACTTGTAATTCAGGTTGCCCAGTAATTTCCCCATTGAGACTATATTGATTTTATAGACTATATATATGTTTGGAACACCTTTAAATGTTAATTGTCCTTGGTGTGTGCTTTGGGTAGAGTAGAAGATGCCAGTAAAACAGCTTAAGAGTATCTGAAAATAAAATAAAAAAATGATGCATTTGTTTTTCAGGGCTGATAATACTAGAGAATTTGTTTGTTTGTTTGTTTGTTTGTTTTTTTGAGGAGCTCTAGTGCTCCTGTTCACTCAAGAAGAGAGCTTAAATTTGGCAGGGAAAGGGAAGATGAGGGATGAGCCGTGTTGAGGGATGAGCTGTGAGTTGCAAGGCAGTCTTAGTTTTGCAACTAAACATTGCAAAACCAGTGTTCATAATGGCTAGCTTCAGCATGAACCTGGGGAGAAAACAAAGTAACTCCCCATGATTAGACCACTATTTGTTCTGTTCACTGAATAAGACAGGGTCTTTATATATGAGTACTCAATTAAAGACAGGTAGAGGATGCACTCAAACTGAGTGCTTAACTATGATTAAACTAGCAATACTAATTTTGATTGGTCGCAACTTTCAAGTGCTTAACTTAATTTTTAATTTCTTTTTTTTTTACTTATACAGAAGATTTACCAATGTGATTTGTGTAACATTTTATTTGAAAGCTGCTTAAACCTGTTTGTCAAAAATTTGGCAATTTTGGGTCAAGCAAGAAAATGGTGGCATTTAAAATTGGTCTAAAAGCTTTTGTCATGTGGGCAACCTTTTCCAACACTTTGTGGGACTGCCAGATTGTCTGAAACCTGCAAGGTAATTTCCTCCTCAAAGTGCAAACGGAAACTAATGTAACACACGTACATTCATTGTCAGGGCTGTCTGCTGCTGAGAACTCACTGAGAGCCCATTGCCTTGTGATGACTAATTAAATCTGATTTACTTACTCTCCAAAGTTCAGTTTCTTCCACGCCTTAAGCAAAGAGCAAAGGAAAACTCTGGAGAATACAGGAAAGAAAAAACCCCATGGGAATGCCGGCATACCCAGTGCCGAGCTATCAGCTTTTTTTAAGCCAGCTGAGAATAACTCTGTCTTTTGAAGAGTCAATTAATAATTTTTGGTAGGATCCTTGCAATTCTTTGGCCTCTGGTTGGTTCATGAACAGCTGAAGAGCAACAGGTTTTTTTTTTTTCCTTCTTACCATGTAGTGCAATGTCCAACAGCTGCCTTTTCTAATATGCAGTGATCACATCAGCTCACTGAATTTCTCAGTCCAGTCATACATTCTCCTTCTCTTCTGTTATTCACCAGTGAGCCCTGTTTGTATAGCTAGTGCTGGTCCAAAACCATCTTTTGCAAAACTAAAGTATTTTTTCTTGGTTTAAAAAAAAAAAAAAAAAATCTTGCTTAGTCTGTCATAAAGTTTCATAACCACCTTAAACTGGCTGAAGTCAACAACACAATCAAAAAGATAAGTTTCACCCTTCCTCCTACCTCAGTCCTGCCTCCTGCACAAGATCAGCGCAAGGATTTGGACAACCACATAATGAGCCAGATCAGGAAACTGATCCAAATTAAAAACGAGCTTGGCCTCTGAAACATTTGCTTTCCCCAGCCATCTGAGTTCCCTAGGCCTGCTCAGCTCGCAGCTGCACAACAACTGTGCCAGCACAGAGCGGGTGGGTGACACGGGGTTAGGGCTGAGCAGCCCTTGTGGAGGAGGGAGGGTGGGACTGTTTCACTACTGACTTAGTCAGCCAAGAGTGACACTCAGCTCAGGCAATCTGACTTAGAATCCAGAGCCTTTTCATGTTTTTAATCATTATATAAAATGGACTGAGTATTTTGTCACAAAGTATCAACAGAAACGTGGAAGTAAAGGGATGCATTCAGATGCAGAAGGTGCCATTTTGTTGGTGCTCCAGTGATGTGATGTAGTTGTCCCCTCTTTGGGTATAAATGACACAGTACCCTCTATTGAGACAATTACCATGGTTTTTGCAGCCTTCACCCATTGCCACAGGCAGTCCTGCTCCAAGGCTCCATATCCCATGGATGCCAGTGCAGCTGTGTGACCATGGCAGTCCCGAGCCCTGCACAGCAAGCTGTGGCACACAGCCACTCGCACAGCCCAGGCATCTGGGCACTGCCTGTGCAGCCACTGCAACCGAGGGACCAAGAAATAACACCTCAGGATTGCCAAACCACCTTTGATTTCTTTTCTCATAGAGTTATTAGCTTTAATTTTGTCTCTGCCACCTGTCTGAATAAATTTTAATATATCATTCTCTGGTGGTTTTCGCAACAAGATGTAACTGGGACAAGGACTGTAAGAACTTGAAAACAGTAATTAAAGTGGGAGATAAGATTAATCTTAGTGGTGTCTTCCAAGAAACCAGCAATAGAGCTAGCTTATTCCAGTTATGTAAATCTTTTTAAGCTGAATGACTGAAGAGAAATTTAATTTTCAAAGAACCAATAATGTTTGATTACACCACGTCCATTATCCCTTGCTGAGGTGATAGCCAGGAGAAAGTGAAACTACCATCAAAAGCTTCTGTGTGGATTCAGGCAAAATCCAAAGGGAGAATTCCATTCTGTAGAAAGTACAATGCTGGTGCAGTGCAGTGAGCAGGAATACTGTGCTTGGTGGAAGCACGTGATGAGCTGTCAGAACAGAGGGCAACCTCCCTTCTTTACCAGAAATGCTGGAGCAAAGTCCTTACATCAGAATCTAATGAGAAAACAACCAATAAAGGAGATAAGGGAGTGCCCTGCTCGATACTTTTTTCAGCCCAAACCCTTTTGAATCATAACTTTTAATAAGGATCTTGGCAGCTTTAGCTGGGCACATTAATCTTAAGAAAGTAATGAATTTAGGTCTGAGTCCCATCATCCCAATGGTGGAAAAGATGAATGACTACTCAATCTGATCAAAGACCCTTCTGGTATCTGCAGATAGATTTATGGCAGAAGCCTTATTTAATAAAAGAGAGTAATAATACATGTAATAACCTTGTAAAATTATCAAGTTCCACATTTATTCTATATGAATCCCACTTACTCATGGTGAGCCAGTTTAGGAAGAACTTCTATGAGTGAAATGGAGTATTTGTTCTTTTGCCTATGTGAGCCAGAACACTAAGGCAGGTCCCAAGTAGATATTTGACTCTATAGCGTCAAACTCTTGCAGGGCTCATTCTAGAAAATGGCCAGACAGCCCCAAACAGGACAACAGAGAGCCCTCGTGTCACAATTGCTACCTTCAAGGCCTTTCACAACTTAGTTTCCTTTTAGTCACCTTGTATCCAGATGGGCTTGGAAAACCATATGCAGTGCTGCACAGTTATGGTGACCTCCTAAAATGCTCCTTACCTCCTCCCACATGCTGCCTTCTGCCTGAGGCACCTTTCCCAAAGAGATCTGTGTAGTTGCTAAGCAGTCTGCATATCCTATGGTAATAATGCTGAGGTGGGAGGCTTGTTTAATACCTCACCTAATCAAAGACGAAGCAGACAAGCCATGAAGGATAGGGAGTGATAAATTTTACCAGGTAGCCCAAGAAAGAATGCAGGAATGAAATCCAGTATCCTTGGAAAGCTTATTCTTCTTGAGAGAACTGCCTCTTCTCTCTGGAAATACTGTTGGTATTTTCCCACGCTAGCACAACAGTGTAATGGCTGAAAAAAAAAAAATTACTCCAGTGATTTTAATGTAAATAATAAGTTGTGTGTTTGATATAATTTAATTATTTAATTATCCACGAAACTCTTAATTTCTGGTAGAAACTTGGTGTACATGAGGGTGAAGCAAAGTTACTGACTTTGGAGCTAAAAACTGTCTCCAGAAGACACTCTCCATCCCTGGAACCTCTTGATTAAGCCAGATGAAGCCTGGCTGAAGTTAACAAGGAATACCAAATCATACATAACCTGCATACAAACTTGGATTTTAGAGCTGGATTTTAGAGGGAGATTGAAAGCTAATAGTTGTTGTAGCCACAGTATTAGTAGTAGTAGTATTTCTTAAATACTACTAGTATTTATTAGTTACATCTTGTAATAGTATAAAACATGCAGCATAATGAATGTCTTTTAGCACTCAGCCTTCTGATAATCGGTTTCCGAGACACAGATTTTAAAGGTGATTGGGCAGGTGCTTGGTGAGGTGTTAGAAAGTGTCTATGAGATTAAAGTTTCCTTTGAGAATCATATTAGGAGTTTATCTGTGTAAGTGCCCCAACTCCATTAAAATTCAGGTTCACAGGCCTTATGACTGATGGTGTCATCTGATTGTGCAGCTAATCTGATGAAAAGCCAGGCTGTTTACAGAAAGGAATGGTTCTTCTCTTTCTTCATTGCCCCAGCCTCATGGCCTGTTCTCCTTGCACCAGTCTGAATGATCATGAAGTTGCAGAGCAAAAAGAGAAAAAAAACCCCATTCTCTGTTGTCTCTTGAGATAGCACAGTTATTCAGCTCACTGCAAAGGAGGAGCATCAAGGTTGATACCCAGGTGTGCATACCCCTCTGATCTCCTTTTTTCAGTTTTCTAATGTTATTCAGAAAAGCCAGGAAGAAGCTAATGATCCAGGGTATTAAAGCAGCCAGTGGAGTTAGAAGTGGTGAGTGTGCAGTGAGACACTGCTGATACTGCTCACCCACAGAGTAATGGGTGTGGACAGTCAGCTCTGAGTGCACATCCTAAAGCAGGGGGCAGACTTGAAGTTTTGTTCTGGCCAGTGTGCCAGAACAGCCCAGCCAGGGAAGCCTCAAGGCAGATCTGAGCAGTTTCTGCCTTGCCCCCTGGCCTTCTCACACCTCTGCTCTGTCTGAAGCCAGGTCTACCCACCCTCTCCAGGACAACCACTCTAGTTATTAACCATCAGCAAAAGACTTTTCTAGGCTGTTTTTTAGCCCTTTTTAGGGGAGGCAGCATATTAACGTGATCCTCCCCAAGCCCTAGCGTAAGTAGGAAATAATTTACTTCTCTCATGCCAAAGCCAACCTACCAGTCAACCCTAACAACAACAAAAGCAGTAAAAAAACGTGGTTTTAACAAGACACCTGACAAGCTGCAGTGCTTCCCTAATTATCTCTTTGTCATATCTGTTTAGAGTGAATCATGAATTGATACTTGAGCAATCAGGATCCAGTGGATGGAGCTTGTGCCCGTCAAGTCAGCGTGCAGAGCAGAACAGAGCAGAGCTCAGGCACACGTAAGGCCTTCCCTATGTATTTCTCTGTGGGACTGGATCTCTGAGACTGCCAAGCTCTTGGGGCAGATACTATTGCTGCATCCACTACTCTTGACCCAGGACCCCTGGGCCCAGATTAAGCACTACCACTGTACAAAAAAGAGTATCAGCTTCACGTTTCTTCTGTGCCTTGCTTGCAAATGTCTTCATTACACTGACAAAATTTAAAGACCTTTCAGTTGGTCTTGAGATAAACTTTACCAGTTAAATCTGCAGTCCAGTGCTACACTGTATCTGTGATTGCACCTAAAAAGAGAAGTTGCTAACTGCAGTGGTTGCTAACTGTAGTTGTGTACAGTGCAAGCACAAAAAACCAAGAAACAAACAAACAAAAAAACCAAAAAAAAAACCACAAAAAAAAACCACCAAAAAAAAACACCAAAAAAACCACCAAAAAAACCCAAAAAAACCCCAAAAANNAAACAAAAAAACCCCCCAAAAAAACAAAACCAAAAAACCAAAACAAAACACCAAAAACCCCCCAAACACATTAAAGATGATTACCAAAGTTCACTCATCTTGAATCATTTAAGGTTCAAAATTTAAGCAGCAAAAGAGTAATTTTATTCCAGGCTTTCCCCATCAACATTATGGCATCATCCTGTGTGGGAGTTCCTCTACTATTATTGTAGCACAATACCTAACAACATGGTACAGTTCACCTGTTTGCAATTTATGTGGTATTTATCTGGCAAAGAAATGGATGGATTTTAGATTATGAAGTTAGAAAGAAGCGCTGATACTCTCACAGGCATAAACCTGGGCATTTTTTTTCTGCTGCTGTCGTGCTCCTTCTGTGACCTTGGGCAAGCCATTCCTGTTCTGTGTCTTCAGACTCACAATGCACCTGGGTGGGCAGGAGCACTGCTCATCTGGTAAAACTCTCAAGTCCTCCAGGCCTCAGTGTTGCTGGATTTTATAAGGAGGTTAAAGTCATACCCAGAACTCACTATACATGTGTAAATTTACCAGCCTTAGTATAGGGATATAAATATGGCAGTATAGGTGTATCAGAATATTTTGCCACGTAGAGACATCTTGCACTTGTTGCTTCATATCTCCTTCCAGGAACGATGAGTGGGTAGAAGCCAAAGTATTTGTTAAAGAATCGGTTTCAGTTCAATCTTGCTGGCGCAACACTTATCTGACTTCTACAAAGATCCCGCTAAACACGGCAGGCAGGAGAGGCTCACCGTTCCACATGTGGGCTCCAAACCTTCAGCCAGGTTCACTTTGGAGCTGACACTTGCAGGTCCAAATGGAGTTCACGTTCATTTCAGAGGGACAGCGGCGTGAGGCTTCATTACTGTGGGTCTGACTGCACAAGAAGCCTCACTGAGGCACTGTATGTAATGGGTTTACCGGCGTGAATGAGGAGTAAGTGCAGCAATACCTATGGGCAGGAGGATGTCCAAGTGTAAAACACCCTGGGGATAGAGAGTGCTCTGTCATTTGGAGGTATTACAGCAATTACTCCAGTATTAAGACTAGACCAAGTCAAGGCTGAATCACCTGTGGCAAGCGGCAGGACATAATCCTGTTCGATCAGGAATTGACTTGAACTCCAAGTCTGACAGCAGCCGCCGCTGTCCCCGAAGCCCCGCTGCCGGAGCTCCCCAGCCGCTCCGCCGGGGCACAAACGCCTTTGAAGCCGCAGTGAGGGTCCCGGAGGGGGCTCACACCCGGGGCGGGGATCGGGCCGCGGCTTAGGGCACACAGCGGCCGTGCCGTGCCGTGCCGTGCCGTGCCGTGCCGTGCCGTGCCGTGCCGTGCCGTGCCGTGCCGTGCCGTGCCGTGCCCGCTCTCCGGCGGCGGGCGCAGCGCTCCCAGCGGGGCCCGGCGGCGCGGCGGCGGGGGCGGGAATTTGGGGAGGATCCCTGGCCGGGCCGGTGCGTGTGTATGTGAGTGTGTGTGTGTGTGTGTGTGTGAGTGTGCCGGTGAGCGGCGCGGGGCGGCTCGGGCCGCCTGACGCCAGGAGGGGCACATC
>VWYO01007746.1:783-11006 GCA_013400275.1 Rhadina sibilatrix
ATAAGTTCTTTTGTCCTTCGGTGACTTTGTTTCGGTGGTTGATGAAATTTCAAAAGCAAGGTTCAGTTTTCTGAAAAAATTTCCTGGGTGGAGAAGACTACTGAGTGCTCTTGATGGTCCTGATAAGATATCATCTCAGGGTCATCAAGCCTTATCAGGTGTTGAGTATCCTCGTCCTGGTCATCCTCCACCTCCTATTGGTATTATAATTCTTTTGTTCCTTCCTCTGGAGACAGGGAGAGTTCTTGCGAAATTTCCAAACCCTGCTTTGAGAGGCTTTTTGGCTTTCTCAGAAAAACACATTTTTATTTCTATTTACTATAACAACAATATTATAAAAACATGAATTACCATTTATCATAACAACAATATTATGAAAACATGAATTACCATTTATCACACTTCCCATAAGCAGGTTTAATCCCATCTTCTGTAATCTTCAGAGTTCTGTTTGTTCCTGCCATGGCATCTTGGTTATCAAACCAGCTACGCTAATTAAGTCTGTTTTACTCTCTGTCCTGTGTATTCCCACACTTTCTCTCTTAAATGAGGCCATTGCCTGTCACATGATCAGAAATTTGCTGGAGTTGTTCACCTAGAACCAGGGCATTCTTCATGCCAATAGAGAATTTCTCTCAATTCCAGCTTGGCTTCTGAGTGGGTAGAGATCCAGCAACTGGTGTGTCCGAGAAAATGTTGAGGTCTCCTAACTAAGTTCAGTGGACTTCTTCATATGATTTCAAATGGACAATGGTTTGAGACTAAGCAATTGGAACCTTATTAAGCTATATATATCCCACACACAGACAGCTTGAGTATCTCCTACATTAATCAGTCTGGCCTCCAAACATCCTCATTGAAGATCAAGCTAGCTTCAGTGGCAGCCTTTGAAGGTAAATCCTCTTTTGCCCATTCTCTAGTGGCATGTCGGATTAGGAGAATGATAGACTTCAAACACCCTAGGTGATGTCAAACTAATTAGCAAATTAGTGGAAGTCTTTTTAGTCTCAAATGGCTTTGCAGTATTTGAGAGTATAGCTCCAGAAACTTACTGCAATAAGTTATTACTTCCCACTGCTAGATTCACTAGAGAAGATTCTTTCCTTGACATTGGATGGAAAAGAAGATGAAAAGATTAAGCACCACTAAGTTATGATAATATGCTTTTAGAGGGCTTTTTGAATATTTTAGTACCTAGGTTGCAAAGATCTTCCTCAGTGTGAAAGAACTATTTGGCTTTGAAAGACTTCTACCTGCTTACTTGATGTGTATATGTATTATATATTCATTAGCTATCCCCACTTCCTTGACTTTATTTTACATAGTCACACCCCTTATCAAAAGTCCTTATATGTTTCTTTGGTAGTCTTCAACATCCGGTGTCCTTTTTTAGGTGGCTGTTCCTTGAGCCCTGCTTTTGAATAAGCACAATATTGTTGTTTTGCATAACTTCTGCTTTGTCAGCCTTGCAGAGCTGAGCTGGCATCCTGCTTGCATTTTGCATGACTTTTGTTTGCCTAAGTTACTTCCTTTATCTATTTCTCCAAGGCTTTGCTGTTCTGTTCTACTGTCCTTATCAGAGTAAAATGCTGGTTTAATGTCCTTAGCAGCAGCTGTTGGAATAACTCTTAATTCACCCATTAAGTATTAAAAGACTGATACTACTCATTATGATTAGATACTTTTAAAATTATCCAAGTATCTAGGATCTGGACAGCCTAATAAACTATGCTAAACATTTTACAATTACTAATGTAACTGTAGTGTAGTATTGAGACTCATATTTATTTCTCCATATCGAACCAAGTTTAACCATTCACTTTTAAAAATTCATGCTTATTTATACCTTCCTTGATGTATTTTGTGTAAGTAGGATTTTGTTGCTGTCAGATGCTGAAAAATTTTATAAATCCTTTTTTTCCTGTCACCTTTATTCTTTTTGTGGTCTGTTCCATCTCATGCTTTGTATTTTATGTTAGATAACTCATATGACTTGCAAATTCATTCTCAAGTGTATTTGATTATATATGGTATCTTTCTGTTTATAATGTTTGGTTTGTTCAGTCATTTGGACTGCTTTAGTGATAAGACAGTAGGTAATGACCATCTGAGTTGAGTTTGTGTGGGGGAGAAGAGGGCTAAAGAAATTGTATAAAACTGCTTTATTACTGATTGCCCTCATGTTGGCAATAACTTTTCAACATGCAAAATACAGTGAGTGATTCTTTTATGCAGTGTAGTAAAGCTTAAATTTTCATGGTGAAAATGGCATATGCATGTTGCATATCAATAAAAATTTAAATTTATTTGGGTTTTAGTAATATTGAGAAATTCAAGTCATTACAAACTTGAAAAAATAAATAATCTTCCTGTGAACATTTTTAGCTTAATGCGTATACACTAGTTCATAGCTTTAGAAGAATGAAATAGAGGAAAAGCAAATAGATTTCTTTCTTTTGTTTTAATTACATGTATTTTATGATTGTTTTTATGATCATTTTTATAGTATCCTATATTTTTCCTTTCGATAAAATTTTATCCAATTGTAATAGGCCAAAGATCTATCATGTATGCCTTTTTGATTGCATTTGCACACACAGCTAACAGTCTATGTGAAATGAGGAAACACATAATGTATGTTTTTGTTCTCTTCTGAATTATCTCTTTATCTTCAGTTTTATATTTCATAGATGAATGTTTCTTCTGTGTTGATGTTTACTTCTCTTTATTACAATGTAGCTTTCAATAACTGCAAAAATAAGAGCAATTCAAAGATATGTTGAATTTTAGATTGTGTCTGTCACTACTTCTTTCCTGATCCTTCAAAATAGAATTTAAACTTGACTTTGGTAATTAGAATGTAAGCTTACCCATAGGGACATGTTACTGACTGGATATTTAATTTAACATGATGGTTCAGTGATTAGAAGTACCATCTCCATAATCCATGTTACAAAACATTTTTTATTTCCCATTCCTGTCTTCCTAGAAAGAATTTGGTTTCTACAGTTTTAAATATCTTCTATTCCCCTTCCCTAGTTACTCTAGGACTTTGAAAATTATTACCAATAAAATAACAATTTTCAGCCTGGTTGGAGAGCTGAGAAATGCACATTACTTGAATGTGGAAAAGGTAGTGTACTTATTTGGCATTGTGGTGGGTTGACCTTGTCTGGTTGCCATGTGCCCACCAAGACGCCTTCTTGCCCCCCAGCCCCCTCAGTGGGACTGGGAGAAAAACAAGGTGAAAAACTTGTGGGTCAAGAAAATAGCAGTTTAACAAAGAAAAGTAAAGGCTGCACAGGGAAGCAAAAGAAAAACGAGATTTTTTTTTTTTTTTTTCTCTTCTTCCCATGAGCAAGCGATGTTCAGATACTTGCTGAGAAGTAGGGCCTCAGTATGCATAGTGGTTGCTTTGGAAGACAAGTGCCTTAATAATGAATGCCTCCCCCCCACTTCTCTTAGCTTTTATTGCTGAGCACATCATGCAGTATGGGATATCCCTTTGGTCAGGTTGGGTCAGCTCTCCTGGCTATGTCCCCTCTCAAGCTCTTGCCCACCCCCATCCTGCTGGCTTTTGAGGAATGGGGTTGGAGAGACAGCCTTGATGCTGTGGGAGCACTGCTCAGCAGTAGCCAAAACTGGTTGTTTATCAATACCTTTTTAGCTAAAAATACAGAGCACAGCACTGTGAGGACTGCTGTGGGGAAAGTTAACTCCATCCCAGACATACTCAATATATGCATTTTCAACAACTGATTGAAAATATTCTGTGAAGTTTAGAATACATAAATACAGTTCTGTGAATTTTCTTGACTTCAATGTATTAGTAGATTGTCAATGCTGCAAATGAGATTATGATGTTTAACACTTGGTTTTTATTATAAATTTGTAAGGAAATGTGTGATTGCATATCTCATACAGAGGAAAAATGAATTGATTTAACATTTTAAATATTATTTTTCCTTATTTGAACAGTATTGCAGAGATCATTGAACATTATACAAAAGAACAGATTGTTGAAGGATATTACCTTAAAGATCCTGTTCCAATGCAGGTAAAACTTTATCTCTGAGTGCTTGTTATTGAAGGTATTGACTTAATATTCAAATATTTATAATATAGGAACTGAATTACTGCAGAGGTATCCACTGTAGTTAAACAGCATCATTTCCTCCTGAATTTTTGTTTTGAGTTTGTGTTTCTTTCATTTTATTTTCATATGCATTTGTTTATCTATTGGCTTGTAGTAAACAAGTTATGATAAGCTTTGTCTGTGCTCTGGGGTGTAAATGCTCCATCTTGTGCCCCTAACTCTCATCCCTGAATTAGGCTGCTCTCTGTTCTTCTGTGTCTAGTATCTTTCTTCCCTCAGAGAAAATCTATATGAACAGAAAAGCTTCAGAAATGATCAAGAGGCTGGGATTACAGGGTGTGTTCAAGAACATTGTTGCCCTGTAGCATAAATTCATCCTAAGAGACCACTGATAATAAACAAACTATATTGTCTAGTTTTTCATAAAGTTGTAACGAGTTCAAAAGTATATTTTTATCCTTTTCCCCTATCTATTCTTCAACTTTCCTGTTTTGATGGTTAGAAATTTGGTTTTAATTTCTAACCTAAATAGTTACCCCATTGTTAGATCTATTATATTCATTCAAGGGCATTTCTTGTATTATTCTTTAGTCAGCTCACTAAGATGAGCATACCAAAATCTGGTTTTTGTCTCTTCATAAGATTCTTGTAGTTGCCCTACTACCACCGATTCCAGTGTGTTTGTGTTTCTTGAATGTAATGGACCAGAACATCTGAGAATACGATGTCATTAGTAATTCCTTTTTTCTGTGAGAGTGTTTACCAGATTGGAGGTTATCTGTGTCATATCCTAGAACGTTATCTGTGTCGTTACCGTACGCACATTGTATTATATTGTTTACTATTGGTAAGTATCAACAAGAGCAAATTTTATCTTCTATTATTAGACTTATACCTTATTATTCTGTTTGTTTGTTGGTTTTTTTGGCTGATTGGCTTGTCATCAATGCTTTCCAGTTTTCTGCTGCTATTAACTCATGCTCTTTAATGTGTTTGAGACAAATGTGAAGAAACTTGAATTCAGAGACTGATCCTTGAAAAGCTTCACCCAATAACTTTCCTTGTTCTCCATCATTCTTTTTGGATTATGACGATCATCTTCCTTTTGGCACTTTGTCTATCCAATTATGGTTCCTGTATAAATAACTTTCTCTGTGTTGACTAATTTTCCATGTGAGACTGCATCAAATTATTTCAAGTTGTTAAGATATATTTGTGACTTTCCTTTGTTAAAAAAAGATATTGGTGGTGTAATTGCCACATACTGTCATGCTGTTTGTGAAGAAAAAAAAAATCAAGTCTTGCATGCTGTTGCTTCAATCTAATAGACTTCTTGTTTCTAATTTTGAAATTTACTTTAAAACATTTTTCACTACATGTGTTGTTTTGTATGTTATTTATTTCATAGATATGTTACAGAGATTTTTTTGAGTTAGTAAAAACTTGGATATTGCTTCTGTTGTCAGCTCTGTAATTCCTGTTACTGAAATGTTTTTCATCTTGCCTTTGTCATGTTGTTTAAAACCATGATTCTTATGGAATAGAGGAGACAAAAGTAAAGTATTTAGTATGGAGCTAGTGCATATCACTTCATCTTGATACTGTTCTCACTGCTTGATAGTCTTGCTTTTCATGTTTTCTTATGGCTAAAGAGCTTTTGCCAATCAGCTGACTTGGTAAGGTCAAACTTGGCTTGGCTTTTGGCCATTCTAGCTGGGTAACTACATTTCCAGATCTTCGTTTTATATGTGAATTTATCCTTTTTCGATGTCCTGTTTCTACTTTCTCCTATTGCTTTTTGTTAGAATGATAGTCTTTAAGGATACGAGTGCTAATAAGATTAGTGGGGAACTGTGCATTAGCTGTGTGTTAATAATTCAGTTTTTATTGTGGTCTATACCATTCTTGTTGGTTCAGAGTTTATCCTTAATTACTCAGTCCCAAAATCCGTGGTAGAAGACAGTTAGAAGCTAAATAATCTTTAAAGATTTGTGTAAATTTTGCATAAATCGCTGAAAGCTATTTAGTATTTAAAAACATGAATACAAATGTTACTTTTTGAAAATTGGTCTGTATTTAAACCTTGTTTTTCTTCTCATATTATAATTGTGGCCTAATCATTCCACAAGAAAAAATTATATTACATTTCTGCCAAATGCATTGTATAAAATTATATTGGTTTGTTTAGATACATGAGAGAAAAAAGAATTGGTAGCATTCAGTAAAAGTTCAGTTGCAGCTGCATAGTATGCAATTGTTTCACAGTGATTTCTGAGCGTAAAAAAATGTTTTCTTCCTTGTTTACCAGCATCAAGAACAAGTGTTTAATGATACAGTCGATGGAAAAGAAATCTACAATACAATTCGTCGGAAAACAAAGGATGCTTTTTATAAAAATATTGTCAAAAAAGGATATCTTCTGAAAAAAAGTGAGTTCTGTTTGATTTTATAAAATGTATTCTTTTTCTAAAAAATGCAGATATGTATGCAAATTTTATGTAGTAGTGGTACTAGTGGAGGCAAAACTGAAGTGAGCAAAAGGTTGTTTATGAAGGGCTGTGGTAGATCAATGCTGATCCAGTTGAAAATTAAGGCTAAATGTTTTTCCAAAATGTACTGTGGTTTATTGTATGAATAAGTTCAGAACCTTACCAGTTTTATTCAGTGGACATTAAACAATGAGTGATTTATTTTTGTTGTAGTCAGTGGCTAAATCCACATTTTACTGGTGCATCTAATTTGTCTTCCAACAAACCTTGACATATAAATCTCTGGGTATTAACATTTTTAATGCTTTTTTTCTTTTTCTTTTTTTTTTTTTAATTTGTAATGATCAATTATTTTATATATGTGTGTTTAGGGTGTGGTTCTGATCCAGATTTGCATATACTGTATTCCCATTTTTGGTTTTTAGTCATTTTGATTTAGGATATTGTGATGCAATTTGTTATGCTGATCAGTTGGTAAGAGTTTAGGAATAATTTTCTCATGTAAAGAGAACTCTGTTTCTTACTTAAAATAGCCATAATAAATTAGATTGCTTACAGCATCATACATTATTTGCAAACTGTATAGATGTACTCTTCTCACTGATATGAATAGAGCTCACGCACACTTGTTTATCCTGTTGAGATTAATGAAAATGTTTAGTGAACCATCTAAAATTGTACTTTTATCTGTGAAGAGGATCTAGTTTTAGCTACATGCTGAAAAAAATGAGTATGTATACTGATATTATTGCCTAAATATAATTACTTGTACATTGTTCTTCTGTTTGTATTTTGACAAAAACCTTACTGCTCTCTTTTTTTTTCGTTTACAGAATTTACATTTTCTTTAAAACAATATTGTACTTTCCTTACAGGTAAAGGAAAGAGATGGAAAAACTTGTACTTTATATTAGAGGGAAATGATGCCCAGCTTATTTATTTTGAAAGTGAAAAAAGAGCCACAAAACCCAAAGGACTAATAGACCTTAGTGTGTGTTCTGTCTATGGAGTACATGACAGTTTATTTGGCAGGTAGGGCACTGGCTTTTAATTCTTGTACATACAGCAGGACAACTAACTACTAGTTTGAGACATACAAACAATTTGTCACTAATGAGCATATTGGCCTGGTACAATAAATTTGGGGTTTGACACCTGAGCCCTAGTTACTGTCCACATGTGGATTTTTTTGTTGGTTAGTTGTTTTGGTTTTTTGGGGTTTTTTTTTGTTTTTTTTTTTTGGCTTTTGCTGATTGTGAAATGCAAGTATTGTGATTTGTTTCATATTACATTTTATTCCATAGTTGGTGTAGATTGCAAGAGCATATGTAAACAAATTTAACTGATTAATGGAAACTTAAGCCATGGCAACTTGATTGCTAGGAACTGTTCATAAACAGATTCTAGTAAGAAATTTTGGAATTTAAGATTTTCTCATGTAATATGATGTGATAATCGTTTGGCCCGTCATTTTTCAATATTGTGTATGAATTGTTCTTCATATATTAAAAAGATTGTGAAGCAACTGCATTGAGTGTTTTAATCCGATTGAACACAGACTTGATAAGATCAATAAGAATCAGATTAGTCCAACCAATGTTAGAGGAACAAGTTAGTTTATATAAGCAAACATTTTTAAAATTATCTTTGCACGAGAGCATTTTCACAGTTTCATTTACTGTACTAAATATGTCAACTGCAAATGATTTGATTATTGGCCAAGACATTGAGAATCAAACCACTTTCTGATATCATTGGTAACTAAGATGAAAGAGATCACACTTTTTTCATTGTTAATTATAAAAAAATGTGCAATCCTGTGTGACATAGAAGAAAAATATGCATTTACTTGTGCAAATGTTATTTTTTCGTAACAGATAGAAAAACGCATTAAACATCAGCTCTGGTTATTCCATGCATCTTAATATTTATTAAGAGTATTTAATCAACCTAAAGTCTTTTCACATGGATAATGTGAAGATAGATGTTTAAAATTAGTGGCATTTCTTAAGCCACAAAGATCTGGTGTTCTTGTAGCATCTGATTTTTATACATTTTGCAATCATTTTGAAAGATCTGCACAACTATTGCAATGAGGAGCCATAGATATGAGGGTACCATTTTAAAAAATACTGGAATATTCCTCATGAAAGTTGGCAATTATACATGAAACTTTGGTGGAGACTGTAAACAAGGAGTGTTTTGGTTAATGGTGACTGTTGAGCAGCTTCTAAGAAATGCTGTACTGTGGGTTAAAATATATTCAGATAATAAGTAACACTGAAAGAGTGGGTAGAAGGAGATGTATGGTTGCACCTGCTTGGGAAAGCTGTTGATGAAGAACTGTAGTTGAGACAAAATTCCTCTTATTTTTACCAGCTACTTAAAATATCTTTCCCCTTTTCTCAGAAGTACAGTGAGAGCTGTAGCTTTGCATGTCTTTAACAATAATTTAAGTAGCCCCTGACTCAGCTATTTTTGCCCCCCTCCTCAATCCTCCTGTGTGCATGGCCAGAAAATGCTATGCCAGTATTTACCTAAACAATGGATGGGGAGAAGGGAAGACTGAAATATCATATTCAAGTGAAGTAAGATCCTTCATGTAACTCTGGGAGAGCCAAATTACCTTGAAGAGAATGTGGAAGACTCAGTGTACTTGTAGTGTGCAACTTTTAATATAACAGTACAAAATATTTTTGATATTTCTTAACAAATGAGTGTACATACAGAAAATGGAGATGATGTTATACTCACATTTAGAGCTTTAAAAGTTTCTATGACACATATTTGATCATGATCCAGTACACATTTTATTGGTTGTGAGAGCTGTGGAACACATTCAGATAAAGAATTTTTTATGTTAATATAGTTTCCTGAACTCCTAAAACAACAAACCCATAAGGCATGATTAAGTGCTTGGGATGTAATGCTGAACCTGTGCATCATTTAAAATGTTTGTGGTGAATAGTCCTCATAAAAGACTTGCTAATGCTATCAGATGCATTTTGCCTCAAGTGTCACTGTATATGTATACTCATTACAAATTGTTCCAAGTTTCTTAAATATTCTGAAACAAACTAGTTGAACTGCAGTGCAGTTTTCTTGAAATTGCATCATTCATTCCAACCAAAATGAACTTTTGAAGTGTGTAGAGACATTTCTTTTTGTGTTTTTTCCAACATTTTTTTTTGTTTGATTTTAAGGCCAAACTGTTTTCAGATAGTAGTTCAGCACTTCAGTGAAGAGCATTACATCTTTTACTTTGCAGGAGAAACTCAAGAACAAGTGCAGGTGAGAGCTTTTGTTGGTAAATATAATTTTAAAAGCAATTTTTTGTTTTCTAGTGTTTAATGATATTATGCTTTTCTAATAGAAAGCAAGTGTATAATGTGTGGTGGCTATGTCTGCATTAGCAAATATTACCATGCAATAATAGCAGATCTGTAAGGGATATAGTTGGTGATGATAATCCAGCACCTACATTGCCTATGCTTTAGGGATTCTACTTTGGAGAAGTTCTAGTCTGGTCCCATGGACTGAACTTCCATTACTTTCCATTAGATATTTCTGGAGGATATATTTTGGGGTAGTTCAGTGCAAAAAAAAAAAAAAAAAAAAAAAAAAAAAAAAAAAAAAAT
>VWYO01007748.1:12311-48273 GCA_013400275.1 Rhadina sibilatrix
TTTAAGACTCATTAGTCTTAAACTAGTGAGTGGGTGTTAGATAAATTGGTTAAGCTCTGTCTCTCAGTATTTGCTATTTCAGATTTAGATGCTGGCCTGCTGGTGTAATCAAAGCTGTTGAAACTGTTTGTTTCCTTTTAAATGAGGTGCTAATAGCACTACTGCTATCTAACTGCTCATGCTCATTTTAGTCTCTGCTTTTATGTGTCCTACTGTTAGCATTTATTCTTTGCCCAGTCTCTTAATATTGTGAACACTAGAAAAGATTAACTTCATGAGCATTATTTTTTGGATTTCTGTAATTTTATGGGAAAACTGGACTATGTGTGTTGTCATAGAGCACATACATTAAAACTGTTGAGTGATTTTGTCCATCATTTTAAGTCTGTCTAAATTCTAATCCCTTAATGGTATTAAAATGAAAGCTGGTATCTAGAATGAAGTTAAGTCCATTAATCTCACTAGTGATCTTTAGTACTGAGGCTTTTTCTATAGTAGAAAATATTCTAGTGCTTTTTCAACTGTTAACAGAGCTGACTGGTATGTTAGGAATCAACCTCTTGGAAACGGTTGATTTTATTCACTTTTTTAGTTACTGTGTCTTATTGCTGGACAGAATATTGCATAGAGGTGTTATATAACAGTTTTTTTGCCTAGATATTAAAATCCATTTTTTAAAGCTGATATCTGATTGTTTCTATCTTTACTCAGAGCTGAGAATGGAGCAGTATGTAGAAGCCAGAAACCCCCGAGAACCTCCATTGTTTGGATATCAGATCTAATAATGAATGCATTTCACTTATTACTGGAAGACCTTCTTAATTACCTTAATCACCTTGCAGCTCTGCAATTTCAAATAATAGAAAATTTTTATTACCTTAATGAGCTGTTTGCCTTTTATTTCAGGTAGCTTATGGGCCTGAATTGTTTTGTGTGTTGGAGAGGGATTGTTATCCTGTTACATAGCAAAAATCCAGGGGGGTTCCATAGCATCTTTTTGTTCGTGAAACAAATCACCTCTAACAGTATTTGCAGAATATAAATAAGCTGCAACAAAGGGGTTGGGTAGCTTTAAATTATATGATAAAAAGTGACAGTTGTGCTCCATCATTGGTTCTCGGGCAGGTCGTGAGATCTGACAGCAAGCCAAGGCTTAGTGTTTAGAAATTGGCTCAAACCATGAGATTAGGCAGTAGCATTAGTCTTTTCAAGAGTAATGTGATAATGTCACAGTTACAGATCATACCTCAGTGACAGATGGTGCATGCCTGTGTGAAGTGTAGTAGGGTAAAAATACTTCTTGGTTTGATGTCTTATATGTTCAGTCACAATCAGTAGCTGTTGTAGTTAGTTAAAAATTTAGTGTCAATTCAAACAGGAAACATCAGCTTCCAGGAAGACACCTGTTCAATTGTCCAGAGCTTACAAAAAGAAGTTGTGATACTGAATATTTGCCTTCAGGGTACATACCTACTTCAGATCAGTGTGTTTTTAAAAATTAGTATCTCTGATTCTGCATAGTTGCTGCTTGACTATATAATTTTTGTTTTCAATATAGAAATGTATTATTCCTCATGTTTATGAGGAATACACTAAATGTCAAGGTGGTATGTGCAATAATTGACAGTTGAAGCTATAACAAATACCTGATAGTTCCTTTTTTATTTAAACCCACTCAGAGATGCAATAACAACACAAATATTTTTGTTTCACTTAGCATGTTAAGAGCACAGCTGAAGTTAATTTTCTTTGTGGCTATGAATATTTAGCAATGTTGCAAGCATGTTGTCAGATTGCTGATTATATTTATAAGCAAACTGGCCAGTGATGTGTCCTAATTCAATTTTGTAAAGCAGTGAGGAACAAAAATGCAGAAGGAAGTAAAAGGTTCATCATAGCAATTTTTAATTGCAGCGTTATGCCTGTACATATGTGGGGGGGAAATGACATCTAAAAATAGCTTTAAGTGTTGCTTGACTAGCACTGCTAACCTCTGCCCTGAAAGGAAAGAGAACTCAGGAATTTACATACTCTAACAATGACTTGGCTGGTAATGTGAGATCTATAATTAAGTATACAATTATAGCAACTGTTTGCTGTTAGTTTCTTCTCTTTTTGAGACAATTTAAATATGAAATCTCCATTATACTATTAAATTATGTATCTGAACTATGTGAAATGTAAAAGATTCATCCAGTTTTTAATAGCAATTTTGTGACATATTAAGACAACTTAGGTCTAATTAGTTCTAAGAATTGAGTTTTTTATGCATAATTTGATAATTTCAAGTATAAAACCTCAGCTGTTTAACAGTTCAAACTGTGTTGCAGTGTCTGGTCTCCTGGACCAACCAGTAGCCGTGAAAGATCGCAGGCACAAGATAAATTTAAACGTTTGATGCCACAGACGTTCTCAGAATTGGCAAAATTTGTAGTCTGAATTCTGTCATGACCATCTGTATTTTGATAGCCTGAAACAGCTCTAGTGTTTGATTTTGTGCATAAACTGTGTCATAACTGGCAGAGTATCTGCCTGACACAAGAGGTGTATCAAAAGTATATCTGACTGCCTAGGTTTTAAATGGAGAGAAATGCACCATTTTTATTGGTCTTACTGTTGGGGTGTAAAACAATAGGTGGTTCATCTGGAATGCTGGAAACCTATACTCAAATGGTGTCCAAGAGGACTTGAACCTTAGGTCGTTTGTCTTTCAGGACAAGAATGCACATTCTGTGACAATCTTCAATTCATTCAGATAGAGGACTTGTTCTAGGATTTATGTGATTAATTTCACATATTATTGGAGAATTGAGTATACAGGTTTTTATTCCCTCTGCTTTCTCTTTCTCTCATGCTTGGATACATCTGCTTTAGTATCTAGATCACTTGTTTTTTCCTCATATTAAGTAGTTAATGTATTATCTGTTAGTGTGTCAGCATCTACTTATGGCAATATTTAGACAAGTGCTGTTTTTACACATTAGTGTGGGTGTTGGCTGCCACCAACATTTTATACATGCCCATGGTCTCTATAAGACTTGGTGCCATATTTCTGAAGTACTGCACAAATAAAATTAGATATGTCCCTCCCTAAATCCCTAAAGTATTTCAATTTCTAATTAAAGAATTAGGTGGGTGTGATAAAGTGGGGGAGGAGAAAAGGTTTAACTGATGAATGACAGTAGGAAAAAAGAAACAAGGATCATGATAATAGCATAATACAAGTTAACCACCTACTTAATTTTGATCAAATATGTCTTTTCTAGAAACAGTGATATACATTCTGGTGTTTAGTGTGTGTATATGACTGAGTTTTGTATTTATAAATATTACTACCGATTCAATTGGTATATTCTGTCTAGTGTATTCTTATTCTATTAGGCACTTGTTTTCCAAATTTTCCACATTCCTCATCTTTCCCACCATTGGTCTTTCTGCAGTGAAAATAGGCTGAGTTCTGACCACATTTATTGTGGCCAACAACAACAGGACTGAAAAAGCTAAAGAATCAAGTGGTGAAAAGGAACAGGGCCACATAGGCGCAAAGGCGGAGGGCACCAGATGTAAATAGTTTTCTCTTTGATTTGCAGTCTCTCTTGTTATACTGTGTGCTTGTGTCACATTGTTTGTGGTGCTGATTGCCTTCCCGATGTCACATAGGTATGTTCAGTTCTCTCAAAAGTTAATATCAGTCCTGTTAGTAGCAGTGGAAATCTTTGAAATGACTGAAACTTGTGTGAAAGTTGTCGTAGCTTGAAAAAAAAAAAAAAATCAGTCTTTTTCTTTTTAATTCCCATATTGAATCAAATTGGATTCTTCCTGAGTCCACTAACAACAGACCTCAGTGTGTAGCTTGACACAGCTGCTCACTTTTAGTTACTGAGTTAGCACAATTGTCACTTCTAGAAAAATGGTTCAGTTAAGAATTGTGACACTGCACAGGGTACAGATTGTTGCTATTCTGAAACTTATTGGTTTTATCCCAAAGAATGATCTGTGAGGTAAGGTGAGTGGTCTACAAAACCACTTCTGGTAGTTTTCTGATGTGCATGGTTTATTTTTCAGGTTTTTTTAAAGTTCAGGTGCTGCTATATTGTATACTTCAAAGACAAGAATCACGTTATGAAGAGTTCATTAAACTTGTTTATTTTGTGTTAAGACAGGTTTATATTAAATCAGTGCTTAAGGATGCCATGAATAGTAATGTTTTAAAGCCTTCTTAAAATTTTAATTTTTAGCATTAAATTGGGAGTAGAAAACCAGTGTTGTTTCTATTTTCTGTGTTTTCATTTCTGTCTTGGTTTCTGGTTACGTGAGCTAATGTGATGGCATCAAGTAACAGAAACAGTAGTAATGCCTTAAGCAGAATGGTTAGGAACAGCATACAGTAACAGTTTAATCCCTCTCACATTTACCATTATCGAAAGCAACCTTGGTTTATAGATTTTAATAAATTGTAAGTCTCTGAAAACCAACTCTACTTTCCTGTAAAGCAGAATATATTGATAAAAGCCATCTTCATTCTGCAAAGAGATTTGCCTGATACCTTTTTTTTTTATTGTGAGCTGGAGCATTTCACATTATGCATTCATGTATGATTGAATCAATTTGTGATTATTCAGTTGCTTTAGAAGTACTTGGAAAGCGACTACCTAAGGTAGTAATTACATTGACTAGACAGTTTTGCTAGAATGGAGGCATGGGAACATGTACTGCCATGGTTAACAAAAACCACTATGTCTCATCTTTCTCCCCTGGAAATGTTTCCAAATAATCCAACCAATCTGTTTCGTTTTTTACAAACTGACATTGACCTTAACTGAAAAGTAGAGTTGGATGTTGTAGCATCTTAGGTTGGTTTGCTACCAACCCACCATCTGATGTGATAGGCTGTGTGGAAGGTTGGACCAGAAAATCTGAAGAGATGCCTAAGAACCTCTATCATTCTGCAGTTCTCAGTGCTTGGGGAAAGAAAGTAAAATAGTGCTATATCTTACTGCTCCTCTGGAGAATATAGGGTTTAAAGACGATGTGATTCTTACCTTCAACAGCTGTGCCTTCTGGGGGTAAATCTGTTTATGCTTAATAACAACTTGGTATTTTGTTTTTTATGTTATAGAATAATTTTTCAGAGCATATGTGTGAGGCTTATGCTTTGGGAAACAGGCATCTTGATTAGTAAATGATTTCTTGCAGTTTGATGAGATCCAAAACTCCCCCAATCTTGTGCATGTGCATTATAGCAGTTTTTCACTGGTGAGATCAAATGCAGACATACTATTAATTTCTGCACTAACTGCACTGTTATAAAAGAGAGTTTTTAACACCAGACAATTTTCCTAGGTCTAGGTATGTTTGTTTTGTTGCAAAATCACAATTTGCATTCAGAACACTTAGACAAGGTTTTTGTAGCTGTATCCACAGAGATGTCAATGCTGCCTTTAAAAACATTGACATCACAGATGCAATCTTCATTTATGGCTTGGAGACCCTTTTTTGACCAACTTCCCAAAGGAAAAGTAGTCAACCACAAAATCTAGCAGCTCTGATTTATTTGCATCTGCATGGGTATGAATGTGTTTCCTTAACTGTCTTATGCAAAAGTGCTGTTATCATATTGTAAATAACAAAATTTCACTTTGTTACACTCTAACCAGTCCATTAAGTTTTAAGATAGTTAAAAAGTCCTCTAATAGAACTGTAGATAATATGGTAGAACAGTGAAACTCTTAATATTAAAATGTAATCCATATAGAAGTTAGTCCAGGGACTTATCATGGTGCCTCTTTTGCGTTCCATATGTTGGTAAGCATACCCGTAGCCCTTGGCAGAACACTCTTGAACTGCATGTCCCCTGCAGTACACAAGCAGGTTATTTTGGGGCATTCTGGAAGCAAATGTGAACCTTTGTGTGCCTGCTTAGAATGTGCCATCAGCTGTCCTCTTCCTGCATTAAGGGATTCTGGTTGTCAGCAGCTGTGACAGCACTGGTACTAGGAGGTAACAAATCCTCAAGTGGATCAGTCTCATGCTGCTTGGGGTAATGTTTCATTATTAACATCTTAGACCTAGCCTTCCAAAATCAGTAGAAAGATAGTTCTTGCTCCCTGACACTTGCTAGATTTCTGTCAATGGATGGTTCAATGTTTCTTTGCTTCACTCTAAGTATCTGTCTTTGGTTCAGATACTGAACCAATAAGAAACAGTAGAGGATCTGCTTCCAGGAAAACAAGATGGATTTGTTTTTGAGAATGATCTCTGGATCCTTCGTGTCTCCCTGGTCCTTCTCTCTTATCCCTCCTTGTTCCCCAGTCTGGGAATCTGAGATGAACTAAGCTGTCTGTGGTCTACAGGCCTTTCTACTTTGTGCAAAATATGTTTAATATCAAAAGATATACTGTCTAGAGATAAATATTTTCTCAGCTGTGCTTATCTTTTGTTTCCTCAATCAAAATCATATGTTGTTTTGTTTGTTCAAGTTAGCTCACTGCAAGGCACACGTTTCCCTCTGATGTGGCAGGTTGTGAATTAGAATCTTGCCAGTAAACACTGACAGTAAAACTTATTTGTTATCATTGTATATGAAATGATTATGCACATCTTCATGTACTTCCCTGATACTTAAAAAAACACCTAAGTCTGGTTATATGGGTATCCTTTGGCAGGCAAAGTCTACTGTAATACCAACGGTGCATAAAGTTGTTCTTCCTCAGTCTGCTTTGTAACCCCTCATCTTCATCATCCCCATTTCAAAGGGCACAAAACTAACTAATCTCCTTGCCCTAAAATTGTTCTTGGTTTGCTAGACAGAATTTAATGGTTTAGCATGGAATCTCTTTATGCTTAATGAGAGTCTCTGGTATGGATAATTTTAATAAGTCTTAAGTCTTTTTAGCTAAATGTACTTTCCTGCTGAATATAAATGGGCGTTGAAGGACAAGCACAGATAATCTGGATTCTGCAATACTCTCCTGGAGTTATTTAAAGAAATATTTTGCTGGTTTTACTCTGCAGTATTTAAAATGGAGGAGAGTTATCGAGGGGTGCAGTTTTTAAGATACTTACTTCCAACCCTTCCTGAAATGAAGAGCATTTTGTGGTTTACTGACTCTCTCTTGCTCTTTTTTGTTGTTGTTGTTGTTTGTTTGTGTGTTTGGATTTGGTTTGGTTTTTTTTGTTTCCTTAAACAGTTTGGAGAAAATAAAAACTGATTGGGCCTCATTCATTGTATTGAAGTATAACCCTATATCCTGATCTGTTGTGTGAAAGTTTGATACATATTCTGGGTACATCAGTATTCTTTCAAAGTTGACCTCCAAAAGCAATTGAAAGAATTCTGAGGGTCTGAGGTGAACTGTAACCCCATTGTAGAAGGCAGCCACATTTGTTAGACATGCCTTCCCCTTAGTGAAGACATGCTACATGTCAGAAACCACTTCCTTGTTTTCTGTGAGCTTTTACAGAGTTTTCAGGAGGATCTGCTCAATGGTCTTTATGGGCAGTGAGGTGAGACCTGACTGACTTGTAAATTCCATGGATCTTTATTTTCCTTTTTAAAAATGGTGGTTATGTGTCCTTTTTCCGGTCATTAGAAATTCCACAACTTCTCAAGTATGATAGGTAGTGGCTTATATACTTCTTTTTATAAAGAAGTACTTCTTATAAACTTCCTTTGTCAGTTTCGTCAGGATCTATGGATGTACCTCACCAGGTCCTATGGACTTGTGAACCTTCACATTCACTTAGATGGTCTCAAACCAGATATTCTTCTACTGCAGGTAGTTAGTTCTTCATTCTTCTGGTCTCTGCCTTTGCAGCTCCTGTGAGGTGGTTGGAGAACTTGCTGGTGAAGACTGAGACAAAAAAATAATTCAGTGCTTTGGCCTTCTCCATGTCCCAGGTAGCCGGTTCTCCCATTTCCTTTGGAACAACCCACGTTTTCATAGTCTTCCTTTTATCACCCATGTGCCTTTAGGAAAAATAGAAATCACCTTCCTTCTTTAAGGAAGGAACCTTAAAGATCATCAAGATCACACTCTCCTTCTGTGGTCACTTCCAAAGATAGGGCATCCACGACTTCTCTGGGCAATTTGTTCCAGTCCCTCATCACCTTCATGGTAAAGAATTTCTTGTACTGGACACGGTACTCCTGTGGGGTGTTACAAGGGCAGAGGACAGGGGCAGAATCACCTCCCTTGTCTGCTGTTTTCATACAGACCAGGATACAGTTGGCTTTCTGGGCTGTGAGCACACACTGTTGTCCAGCTTTTTATCCAGGAGAACCCATAAGTCCTTCTTGATGGGCCTGCTGTCACTGGGTTTGCCTCCCAGACTGTGTTCATGCCTTGGATTGCCCTGACCCAAGTGCAGCACCTTGCATTTGGCCTTGTTGATCTTTGAGGTTCTTGCAGACCTGCTTCTGAAGTTTGTCCAATTTCCTCTGTATGGCAAAGACCCTATCTCATGGGAGCTTTTCTTGTTGCCGTTGATACCCTTGGCTCCCCTGGCCAGATTTAATTTTACCAGTGCTTTAGTTTTCCTAAACTGATCCCTGGCTGCTCAGACAATCTTTCACTATTTTCTTAGGCTATCTATTCTTGTTTTCACCTTTTGTAGGCTAAAGCCAGTGGAAAGTTGGAACTGAAATACTTTAGTGAAATGAGAAATACTTGCTCACATAGTTGTGAGCAACTCCTGGAGTATAGTGATTGGAATGGTTCCTCTGGGTCAGACTGGCAGTCTGGCAAGCATTTTCTAGTAGCATTTTCTGTTTGGGTTTTAATTATGAAAGAGTAAGAACAGGATGGATACATAGGATAGTTCCCTCAAGTACTCTCTCTGTAAAACTGAGTACTACAGCTTTTCAGTTAGAGAAACATATTGAGACTCAGTCTGATGTGCTAGAATATGGTTAAATAAGATTTCATTAGATTTTTTTTACCTTGAGGGTAAGTTGGCACTACTAAAGCATCTAAAGCGCCTGTTACCACTTCTGCAAAACAACTATAGAAAACTGGTGATTTGAACTAGCTGAGGTCTTTGTGATGTGACACCCTTAGGGGGAAGGGAGCACCCAAGATTTGTAGATAATCATTGGTTGAAAGGAATGAGAAGTCAGATGATCCACAAAAGCTTATGAAGTTTTATTAGTAAATTACACACTTGGCTTGGAAATTGGTATGTTAGTACCCTGGCCACTTATATAAGCACATGGCACTGGATTTTGGATAAAGGGATAGGGTGTAAGGGTGAGATGAATTAAAGAGGGGGAGAAAGAAAGGGAAGGAGGAAGGGAGCAAAGAGATTACCAGTCCTGGCTGCAGCATCGATTCAGCTGATGGCATGTCCTAGGGCCACTGCCTGGGTTTAGATCAGAGTACCTATTAATAGAGAAGCTTTCCCTACCCTGAAGATAAGTGTCATGCTTTCTATGCAAATTACTTCCACTCACAGTCCATTCTTCCAGGTCCTTGTGGAAATGGGTCAGAGGGCTTTGGGGCTTTGGTGGTCTTGTTCTCCCCATACAGTCTGTGCCTGCTTTTCTGCCTCATTTCTCTGTTTGTGCTGTACTGAGTTGTACTTATCTCAGGGAGGTAAATCAAAGACCTTTGTCCCAGAAAAGTGCTGTCCTACCTCTGTATGGCCTCTTGTCCAGTCACATCTTGTTCTTTCTCACAGCATTACTGCCAACAGTCCTTGGCTGTTACCTACAGTCCTTGGCTGGTGCCACAGCCACCCTGCTATTGGTGTTTGAGACAAACACATAAGTCCCTTGTCTTCTAGACTTCTGCAATTCTGGTGCATGAGCTTTGAGCTCCTCCAAAGTTTATTTCCTTGGAGAGATTGTTGTGCTTTCCTGCAAACTGGTGATAGGAGGTTTCTGGAACCTATTGGAAACTCCGTGGAAGCTATTGGAAATTCATCAGTGCTTACAGTTCGAGCACTTTCTTAGCTGTAGAGGCTTAAGGTTATGTGACTCAATGTCACAGTTTCAAGTGACGTTACGGAAACATCAGTTGCACTGAGTTCATTGCATTTGTTTGATTTTGTAATTGATGTCTCTTGTTCAGAGACTTGCATAGCTGCTAAATCTCTAAAGCAGCATGACCTGATATACCCAGGCAGTGTTGTGTATTCTTCCCCTCATGCACGCACTTGCTCTATTACTACTGTCTCTGGATGTTTGAGACTGGTTGAATTCCTCTGCTTGGGTTGGAAGTCTGCAAATAGTTAAAATGGTACCTTTTAAAACTCCCTACCACTGGATTTTATTCTTTTAGGCATTTCAACAGAGGCAGCGAAACAGGTGTCAGGAAATGATGCAAGAGTAATCCCTTTTTGTTTATTGTTTTTGTGATGATTATGGGGCTAGCTATTTCTTTGATAATTTTTCTATTGTGAATGCTTTGCCTGCAGACTCTTGACCTTAGGTCTTTATCCTTCAGAGGCACAATCACCTGACTGTCTCTTTGTCAGATCCAGCTCTGCACTGTTGTGTTCTCTGGATGAATTCTGCTAATCCTAGCAAAACTATTGCAGACCTGCATTTCTTCTATTTGGGAGTTTGTGTACAGTGCGTCTGAAATAGCTTTTGTAAAGATCACATAGTTTTGTTTTCCAGTAGGATCAAAGTGCTGTGGGAAAGGAAAAAAGCATGCAGCCATGGCAGTTTGATTGGCTCTTCTCAGAGCCCAAGTTTCAGAATCTGGTTTGGTCGTTGATGTCTTTCTTGATCTTTTTAATTGTCTTGAGCGGTTCTGCTCTGCATTTCTGAGGCTGGCTAAACTATTAGGATTTTTTTTTCCAGTAGGGAACTTGAAGGGCTTGTGTCTTTACTTTTACCACTTGCTAGTCTTGGATGCTCTTCTATTGAAAATAAATGTATAGATATATGCAATGTTGTGCATGGGAGTTCATTTGATATGAATGCAGAAGCTGACACCAGTGACTCCCAAATGAGGAACAGGACATGTGATATGCAAAAATTGATTGTAGTGCAATCCTTCTGTGGCAGTCTTGACTTCTGTGGGAGTTCATTGTCCTGTTTCTTACCCCAAAACGAGGAACAAGTTGATTTAAAATCTCTTTCAGGATTTATTTATTTATTTTATGGTGGCCTAATTCTGCTTTTATTGGAAAGAAAGGAAATATAGTTCAATTTATAGGCAAATCCTTTGAATGATGCTACTACCTGTGATCCCTACAGTTTAAGTTCTTTTCTAGATACTGAAAATTTGACAGATTATACTCTACTTGACTTAGCTTATCTGCTCTGCATAACTTTGTGCTCAGTTAGATGATCTGTCTGACTACAGTGACATTTAATCCCTCTGAAGATATGTTTCACTTCTGCCTTTGTTGGAGGCAAAATTAATCCTTCCCATCAGTTCAGCCACTAATTTTGTGTGTGTTCAGTCAAAAACACTTTCATTTGTTTTTAATTGTTCTATATCAGTGAAGTTAGCATCAGAAATCTGTTAAGCCTTATTAAAAATGTTGCAACTTTCTAAAAAATTCCTAAAGTTAACAATGTAAAGTTAAAAAGTACTCTTTCCATCTTTGGTTAATGTTTGATGTATTTTTTTCTTAGAATTTTTCAGAGCTATGTGCAAGAGAAATCTGTGTGATACTTAATATTTTAATATAGTAACTACAAAGGGAGTAAAAATGAAACAACTTTGTAGACAAAGTGCTTTAAAATAAAAACAGGGTAAAAAGCAATGTTTTTTGTACACAGAAGAATTATCTCTTTTAAAAGAATATATGCAGTTTTGCTGTCTTGGAAGTCTTTCAAGTACTCTGAAATATTCAAGCTGTTGTTCACACACATGTTCAGCTTTTCTTTTAACAAAAAGAAAACTGTGAAAGCCGAAAAAAAATCCAATCCAATAGAATATTAGTTTGTTCTTATCTAGTAGTGATAGGGCTGACTAAAATTTGTCCCTTTGTCTTAAACAGAATGTTGACTTTGAAAGCTCAGGGAAGAAGCAGCAGGGAGAAGAAAGTAACACAGCGGTAAGTACGTTATTTTTCTTTCCTCTGGACCAACTGCCTAATATGTTAAAATAGAAGTACTCTTATTTATTCATATTCTGTTATAATTGCCTTCAAAGCACTTGAATTTTATTCGGCATCATATCTCATGTTACTTTGAAGTCAGTCTTTTTTTAGCTCTGAATATCTGTTGAAGACCCAAGTAAATGATATCTATTTACATGTATTCGTGTGCATATATAGAAAGGGCAGTATATGGAAAAGGAAAATAATTCTGTTTTAAAGTCCATGTCCATTATTAAGTGTTTCGGCTTGAGAACTGTTTGAGTTTTGTATTTTTTTTTTTTTTTTCAGTTCTTAGAAATGATAAGCATATGTTTTTTGAAAACTTGGATAAAAGGTACTTGAAAAAAATGCTAAAAATTTTTGTTGAGCATCCTACTATCCTTTTTGGTTTACTGCTCTAAAGCCTAGACATACATCATATCATATACTTTCTCTTCTACTGCTGTGTTAATGTTTTTTAGCTAGAGAACATACATAAAAATGTGAAAAGTGTTAACAAGACAAAGTTTGATTTGCTTTCAAAGCTCTATGGAAAAGCAACACATGTTCAGAATCAGCTTTTTTCTTTATTAAATGATGCCAGTGCAGATGGCACTAACTAGCTTTTGCCTCATATTGTAAGGGTTTGCAGAGTATTTTTCATAAATAAAAAGAGTACTCAATAGAATGTTTAGTCGTCAGAAGGTCTACATGAATTCCTGTGGAGGAACTGTTACTGCCTAGTCCCCCTCATGCCCCAGAAAAAAAACCAACAACCCAACAACATATGACAGCAGCTTCCATCTGCTCTGATTTTATTAATAGTGCTGCTCAAATTGTGGAAATGCTAAGAAATATTGAGTCCTTAATGACTTTAGTTTTGAGACTGTAAAATACCAGTTCAAAGGATACAAAATCTTCTGCATATTTTATCTGGCATTTCTATAAACAGCATATGCTTAAGTAGAGAGAAGCATGTGTACATGCTTGTGTTTTCTAACCTTTTGTGTAGCCTACAATGCTGTAGGCTTTGTGTGCTTTGGCATTCTCCACTGAGCTAATAATCTGTGCTGTTGCTGCTCTGCCTCAGCTGTGCTTGCTGCACCATAAGGTTTGTTGCTTCCTATGGGCAAATGACAAGCAAAGTCTCTTGCCTTCACTTCCACTGTGCTCGTTTATCTCTTTGACTATGGTATTATATCTAGAGGAATTAAGACAGTATCTCTTCCTTTTTGCTGGAATACATGTTGACTGTATGCAATACAAAATATTTTCTCATACAGTAGTAATCCTACAAAAAACTAAACCTGAAACATAAGCTTCTTATTACTGTGTTTATTACCTCTGCCAGAAGCTTGCCATCTTTTAGTCTGGTTGCTCTGTGTATTTAATTGTCTTTGGTTTTTTTGTATAGAAAGTCAGGAATTTATTTCCATGGATCTTTTTCACAGCAGCAATGAAAGAAAATGAGGTTATTTGATGTAGAAATTAATGGATGCAGAAAGCAAAGCATTTCTGAAGTAGCTTGGTTCCAGTTAGCTGTACCAAATAGCTGTGATTACTAGGTATATAGTAGCAGTGATTATTTCCACTGCATATTTAAAAAAAAAAGATGTGGCTAGTGGGGGATAGAGTGCACTTCAGTATCTTGTTGGGATAAATATTTCATGTTTCTGGCTATGTATTAACTTAAGAATGAGAAAAATTAAATCTGAACTGTGTCAGTTCCATAATGTAAGGGAATTTTTTAGCCATCTGAAAACATCAATGTTGAAATACTGGAATATCAATGTCATGGCTTTTAAAGAAGCTTGGGTTGTTGCTTATTCCATGCAGAAACTCCTGCAGTTTCCTTCAGACTTCAGTTTGCCATTGTAAAAAATCACTGCATTTATATGGTACTTTTTTTTTTTAATCTAAGGATGAGAAATGGATGAGATTCAAACGCAGTAGTTTTAAAAATCAATTTATTCCTCCCTCTTAAGGTTTTCTTAGTAACATGACAAATACACACCCAAAGAATATGTAATCAAGTGAAACATCAGAAATGAAGCTCACATCTAATGCTAATCTCAGCAGTGTTGTTAATGGTATCCAATTAGAAACCATTCTTTAGAGGAAGTGTTACACTGGCACTTCCTTGGATAGATTTACTGTCCAGATGGAAGTTATTTTCTAGGGCTGTCTCAGAAAAAGAGCAAAAGAAAATGTGTGAGAACATACTTGCAGCTACCTGGGCTGCAGTTGTGTTATGACAGTGTATGTGTGTTGCTTGTATTGTTAAGTAGTGTTATTATAAAAAGTCAATATAAATATTAGAATAGTAAAAAGTACAGTTTCTTGGTTATCTGAACATTTAAAAATTTAATTATTTTCTGTAAACTTTATCTGTTATTTTTCTCTCTCCCTGTTTTTTGTAAGGATATTGCTATAAAAGATCTTGCCTTAAATTCACAGAATCACAGACGAGTTAGAGTTACAATAGACCCCTAGAGATCATCTCATCCAAGGCAGGATCACCTAGAACAGATTACAAAGGAACAAGTCCATAATGGTTTTCAATGTCTCCAGAGAGGGAGATTCCATGACCTCCTTGGGCAGTCTGTTCTAGTGCTCTTGCCACCCTCAAAGCAAAAAAAGTTCTTCCTCATCTTAAGATGAAATTGCTTGTGTAGTAGTTTATGACCATTGCTTCTTGATCAGTGTCTGGGCACCACTGAGAAGAGTCTGGCACCATCCTCTTGGCACCCACCTTTGAGATATTTCTGTGCATTGCTGAGATCCCCTTTCAGTCTTCTCCTCTCTAGACTAAACAAGCCCAGCTCCCTGGGTCTCTCCTTGTAAGAGAGATGCTCCAGAGCCCTCATCATCTTTGTGGCCCTTTGCTGGACACTCTCCAGGAGCTCCTTGTCCCTCTGCTGCTGAGGAGCCCAGAACTGGACACAGCACTCCAGATGTGGCCTCACCAGGGCCCAGCAGAGGGGGAGGACCAGCTCCCTTGTTCTGCTGGCCACACTCTTCCCAGGCAGCCCAGGATCCCATGGGCCTCCTGGCCACAAGGGCACACTGCTGGCTCTGTCACCTTGAGATCCACCAAGACTCCCAGGTCCTTCTCTGCAGAGCTGCTCTTCAGTGGGGCAGCCCCAGCCTGTGCTGGTCCTTGGGGTTGTTCTCCCCAGTGCAGGACCCTGCACTTGCCCTTGTTGAACGTCATTAGGGTTCTCTCTGTCCAGCTCTCCAGCCTGCCAAGATCCAGCTGAAAGGCAGCAGAGCCTTCAGGAGTATCAGCCACTCCCCCAGTTTGTATCATCAGCAAACCTGCTGAGGTACCTTGGCTCTCTTCTTCCAGGTCAATGATAAACAAGTTGAGTGAGACTGGAGCCAGTATTGATCCCTGGGGAACACCACTGACTACAGGGCTCCAGCTGGATTCTACTGCCCTGATCCTGACCCTGTGAGCTCTGCCATTCAGCCAGTCCGTGGTCCACCCCACTGTCCATTCATCTAAACAACATTTTCTGTGCTTACCTATGAGGATGTCATGGGAGATGGTGTCCAAAGCCTTGCTGAAGCGGAGACAGACAACAACCACTGCTCTCCCCTCATCTATCCATCCTGCCTGGCAATCACAGAAGGCTGTCAGATTGGTCAAGCATTATTTCCCCTTGGGGAATCCCTGCTGACTGCTCCTGATGACCTTCTTTTCTTCTACATGCTTGGTGATGACCTCCAGAAAGTTATGTTCCATCCCCTTTCCAGGGATGGAGGTGAGGCTGACTGACTGTAGTTTCAGGGTCCTTCATGCTCTTTTTGAAGATGAGACTAACTTTGTCCTTTGTCCAGTCATTGGGCACCTCTCATGGTTTTTCAAGGATGATGGAGAGTGGCTTAGCAACATCATCTACTAGCTCCCTCAGCACCTGTGTGTACATCCCATCAAGGCCCATGGATTTATGAATGTTAAGTCTGTCTAGTTGAATCCTCAATGACCAGGTCTTCCTTTCTCTATCCTTCCTCTCCTTGCCCCAACGTCTGGGATTCCTGAGGGCTGGCCTCAGCAGTTAACACTGAAGGAAAGAAGGCATTCAGTAATTCTGCCTTCTCTCTGTCTTCTTTCACCAGGACAGCTATCTGATTCAGCAGTGACCCCACATTTTCCCTAGGATTCCTTTTGCTGATGGTGTACTTATAGAAGCCCTGCTTGTTGTCCTTGATATTCCTTTACGCACTCAACTGGAAGTGGTTTTTGGCCTTCCTTGTCACCTGCTTGCATTCTGTGACAATGTTCCTGTCATCCTCCCATGTGGCCTGTCCCTTTTTCCACATTCTATAAATTTTATTCTTCTATTTGAGATTTCTTGGAAACTCCCTGCTCATCCATAAAGGGTTCCTGCTCCCTTTGCTTAATTTCTGGTTCATGGGAATGCAGTGATCTTGAGCTTGGAGGAAATGATACTTTAATATTGACCAGCTCTTTTGGGCCTCTTTCTTTTCTAGAGCCCTAACCCATGAGATTCCACTGAGATGGTCTTTGAAGAGGGTGAGGTTAGCTCTCTGGAAGTTTAGGGTTCTAGTCCTGATTGCTGCTTTGCTCCCTTTACACCGGATCCTCTTGAGTTCCACGATCTCCTAGTTGCTACAACCAAGGCTGCCCCCAACCTTCACATTCCCAGTCCCTCCTGGCTTGTTTGTACAAGGTCAAACAACACACCTTTCCTTGTTGGCTCTTCTACCACTTACGTTAGAAAGTTACCATCAATGATCTGCAGGAACTTCTTGGACTGTGTGCTGGGTCATGTTGTCTCTCCAAAAAATACTAGGGTGATAGAATTACAGATCTATACTCCCATATATCTCTGACTTACTGATGTCTTGGTCTAGGCTTATAAGGATTACTGCATTTCAGTTAAAGGCTGCATTTGAAATAGAATATTTTATTACATAGGTTATTTGCCAGAGATTTTTTCTACTCAGTTTAGAAATAATACTTCTGTTCTGTTTTGACAGAGTCATTTCTGGTTTTGTCATTGTTAAACTTCTGCCAGAGTAAGGCCAAGTACTGCTGACTGCTTTATTGCAGAAAATAAATAGAAATAATTATTGTAAAAAAGTTCTTTTGATCTGCTTAGAGTGGGTTTTACTTATCAGAATTAACTCTTGAGGTTTGTTTTAGTGTAGGCACTTTAGAAAAACTTTTCAGCTAAAAAATATCTGTTACAACACCTATCTAGTTAGAGAATCTTCAGTTCCAGTAAAACAGGAAAATACTGTTGTTGAACAAAGAAAATGTTACTGATACAGGTAACAGCATTGCAACTGCAACAAGTAAAGAGATTTTATAATATGGTTTGATGAGAAGCTTCACATTCTAATTGTAAAGGATTTCTGCTTGTTTTAAATCAAACCAAAATAGAAATGGTAAATTGAAATCTGGTTAGAATTTATTTATAGAATGCAGGAAAGGGATATTTTAAGCAAATGTTTCCAGAATTCATACCTGACGTTGCTTTTCTGAATTATCTGGATTAATTGAAATTATCTTACTGCCCTTAGAGAGGGTGAATGGTTTGGAGTGGGTTTTTTTTTTTGGTTGTTTAAATATATAGATGCACTGAGAACTTGCAAAGCAGTTAACCCCAAGAAAAACTTTTAACTTGATATTTTGGCAAATTAGGAGGAGAGAATGGCTGGGTTTGGTTACATTCTGGTATGCTGGATCAGTAAAAAAACCTAATTTCTGTGCTCTCTTTTCCCTTGGTTTTCTCAAAAGAATTTAGCAAGCATCCTTAATGTTTTTTCATATAACAATTGGCTATTCACTGTATTTACTAACATGTTCTTCCTCCTGTTGTTACCATTCACTATTGTTTCAAGAGTAATGCCTTTTATTTCTTCTTCTCTGAATGCTGTCTGTGAGCAAGCACAGGGGGTTTTTTGGTGTTCCTTGCCTGCATGAGGACACACAGCCATGGATGCAGTTGAGCGTTGTTTTTATGCCATAACCAAGGAGCCTTGGACTATAGCCTCATATTAAAATGGTGTCCGTTTTATTTCCAACCACCTGTTCTTTCTCCAGAATGCAGTACTTTGGTTCATTTGTTTGTACTGATCTGTTTGCCAGTCTCATTCTGTGAAATGTATGACATAGCTAGTCCAGTTTGGGGATTTTTTTTTTTTTTTCTAGAATAGACACAAAGAAATTGCTTGGATGAGAAGGGAGGAGGAAGTGAAAAATACCTTAAGTTGGCACTGTCACCAAATGAGGCTTCATCACCTCAACTAGAAAATGCCAGTGATACTTAAAAAGGGAAAGTTTCTTCACAGTGCAGGCTGTCTTTGCATGTTCCAGGTCCTTATCAGTGGGCATCAGGTTTGAGCCATCCTTTCCTTTCCCAAAGATGACAAGAAAAGGTATTGAAGAGAAAAACACTTTCAAGCTAGGGTGTGCAAAGTGGTGGTTGCAGTTTGTTATTTTAAGAGTTCACTTTTCCTGTCCAAGAGGACTGGATTATCTTAGGAGAAGTCTGTACCAAGCCTCAGTGCCACCCCCTACTCACTTCCCCCCAATGATTTCCTGGTGATTAAGAGGTGCCAAGTACTTTGAGTTTAAAGAGTGAATAATTCTGAATTCCGTTTAACTGTAAAAACCTAGGATGTTTTGTGTTCTTTCTAGAAGTACTATGTTGTATATAGTTTTCCAAAATTCATGAGATTTAGTGCTGTTTAATAGCCTAAATTGTTTCGTTACTTTTCACAATATAGTATCTCTATAGCGTCTCCTATCGAGAAACCACAAAGCCTGTGCTTTGGTGTCTTCTGTGGTCCTTGTTGCTGCTTTGGGCAGAGAAAAACCCTTACAGGTTTTGTCGTATTTCTTTGTTTCGACATGAAAATGTTGGGACTTCTGTCAGTTGGCCTGTTAAAGCTTTCTGTATTTGTCAAGCAGCATGTTAGGTTACATACTCCCCAACACAATCTTTCCCTTTTCTGTGTTTGCATGTGCTCAGCTCTGTAAGTCTGCACTAGTTTGCAGACAGTGAGGTGGACTAAAAAGTACTTCACTGTGTATTTTGTGTGCCTAGTTCATCTTGCCTTTCTGTATAAACATATGATTGCTGCTTTCGTTTTCTACTACTGCTGATGTAACATCCTTTTAGGAGGCCTGGATGGGGGAAGTAATGCTTTTGTGACCATGAGCAATCCCATCCTGTTAGCATCACACAGGAAATCTAAGGGACTAATGATACACTGAAAATATTGCTGCTTTCAAAGCAAATTAACATAGACTGAGGACAAAATTACTGTGATTCTATGCTCTGCTTGAGGTTAAACTGAAAATGTTCTATGGGATTCTGGCAGGTCTATAGATGCTCTATAGGTACTTGGGTAATGGGAGTATGCAGGGGATCATGAGAGCTCAAGGGACGAGTGATGGTTCACTGAATAGTGCTAGTCTCTTCTAGATTAAAATTCAGTGAATATCTAAGCTTGCTGTTGATGTTGTTTTCTTTCATTGGTCTTCAAACCAATGTTTTTCTTTTCAGCTTCATTTTCCATTTACGTGATTGTATTCTATTCAGTTTTACTGTCTATAGTTTGTATTAGGTGTAGGTGGCAAGGATTTAATAGTTGAGGTATGATGTCCCATTTGTAAGGGGAAGGGAGAACCCAATATTCGTAGATGCTTTTGAAAAAGAAAAACTAAAATTAGAGGCTCCACAAAAGCTTGCGAAATGTTGTTAGTTAATTAAACATGGCACAGAAGTTGGTATGTTAATCCTACACCTCCTAATGTAAACATGTACCATGGATTTTGGATAAAGGGGTAGGGTGAAAGGAAGGAGACAGAGAGACAAATTATTATAGAGAGGAGCCATCAATAGAGAGCCATTAATATAGAGAGAGAGGTATTAATAAGAGGGAGAGCCAGTCCTGGTTCCTGAAAGGATCCAGCCAATAGGATCTCCAGGGTCCAGGGACACCCATGCAGCAGGGCTTGGTTTGGGGTGCCTTTTTAATAGATAAGCTTTCCCTGACCTGGAGAAAAGTTCTGGATTTTCTATGTAAATTAGTCATCATGTACAGTCTGTTCTTCCAGGTCCTTGTGGAAATGGGTCAGAGGGCTTTGGGGCTTTGGTGGTCTTGTTCTCCCCATACAGTCTGTGCCTGCTTTTCTGCCTCATTTCTCTGTTTGTGCTGTACTGAGTTGTACTTATCTCAGGGAGGTAAATCAAAGACCTTTGTCCCAGAAAAGTGCTGTCCTACCTCTGTATGGCCTCTTGTCCAGTCACATCTTGTTCTTTCTCACAGCATTACTGCCAACAGTCCTTGGCTGTTACCTACAGTCCTTGGCTGGTGCCACAGCCACCCTGCTATTGGTGTTTGAGACAAACACATAAGCCTCTTATCTTCTGGAATCCTACAGGGGGTCTGCAGGTGTGACTTCACCACATGCAGAAGCTGCCTGCAGCTGCCCCCATGCTGGATGGAGCTAATTCCAGCTGTTTCCAAGAAGGACCCACTACTGGCCAAAGCTAAGTCACTCAGCAGTCTTGGTAGCCACCTCTGTGATAACATATTTAAGGAAGTATTAAAAACAACTGTAAATAGCCAGGCAAGAATAGTGAGAATATGTGAGACAACCCTGCAGACACTAGGGTTGGTTAAGGAGGGGGGAAGGTACTCCAGGCACTAGAATAGATTTCCCTGTAGACTATTGTCCAAGGTGGAGCAGATAGACACCTGCAGCCTGTGCAAAGTGATGTTTTCCCCTTCCTATTCTTTCAAGAAGTTGGGGGGAAAAAAAAAAAAAGGCAAAAAGGTAATAATTTTCCTGTTGGCTGTGAACACTGAACCTCACGTAGACATGTGTTAAGGCTCTAATGGGTTAAGGGAAAAAGTGTATTTGTGTTTTGGGTTTTCTCTTTTTTTTCCTTCAAAGTCTTTATTATATCTGCCTCATAAAGAATTGGAGTTGTTAAGTGGTGGAGAAAAATAAGCCATCACAATGTTGTAGGTGTGCAAGACAATTTTACATGGTTTGATTTGGTGCATCAGGTGGTCTGATGTTGTGGTATATTAGGAAATTAAGATTTTTCTGCCTGTCAGACTTGCCTGTTTTATGGGCAGGAAGAAATCAATATTCTTTGAGTCCCTTTCTACACTCTTTGTATTTATTCAAACTAAACATGGAGAAGGTCCTTTTTAAGCAAAATAAGAAAAGCACATGTGTGTGAAATCATGTTTTTCTTTTATAGTTCTGACAGTGGGTTCTCTTCTGTATTTTCTGATTCCTTTCATCCATTACAATTTTTCTGCTTGGGCAGCTGACCACAAGATGGGTAGACAGAGACAGATAAGAAGTGTGTATGTCTGGCTGTTGGTTTATAAAATATATATTGTAGAAGAGTAGCAGTGGGGAATACTTCCTGCCACTATCCTGACGCACCCATTTCCTAGTATTGGTAGCCATCTGTTGTAGAACATGAGTGTTAAACAGTTCTTCCTGTATGTGTAGAAGTAAAATTTGAACAGACATAAAACCACTCTGAATTAAATCACATTGTAGTTTCCTGCCTTCACTTCAGTGAAGCTTTCTGGGTTCATTCTGGGTTTTGAAGCGTTACAATTAGATGTATGCCCAGGTTGGTCAAACCAGTGCTTTGAGGGATGGCTGTTTATTTGATACTTAAATATGAGTTTTGACTATTTGGGCTTAAGATGTGATCAGTGAGTTTAGATGGCTAAAGGGTTATGGTAACTGAAGGAAATATGACCCAGCACTGTGATATTGTACAGGCATTTGTTTACAGATCTGTTTACAGTGTTGTGGATGCATGTGATCTTTTACCAGAGCTTTCTTCCCCCAAACACTCCAAAAGCTTAAGATTTCTCTTACAAAAGAAAGGAATGCATTAGGAAAACTAGATATATGTGGGGTTTGCATTGTTTGGCTTTGAGTTTTGATGCTTCAGAAACTGTGGAAACATGGACAAGTAGGATTCCATGTGAAAAGAACAGCCACTGAAAAAGAGGGGGCAAACAGTGTAATGAATCTGTTTTTTGAGGGATTTGAATGACAGGTAGTATCTTTTTTTTTTATTATTTGTATGAAGCACGTAGTAAACGTCTTGAAATACTCTGCTTTCAAAATATAATTCTCAGAAGTTGAAATGGCTGGACAAAGTGAACTTATTGATGGCTGCAGCTGGTGGGATATAGGTGTGCATTTCCCTGCCAGACTTCTGGTAATCAACTCACATGTACAATCTCTGCTTCCAGTGCTTGTTTCCATGGCATATATTCTTCTGTTTATCCTCCTGTTTAAAGAGACTGCAGTTGATACTTCTTTCAGAAATATTGTGTTTTTCCACAGCTTTGCCATTCTTTGAAGTACTAGCAAAATGGGACAGAATTTCTTCTTTGTCAAAGGCTTTTTGTTTTTAGATTTTGGCCAGGGAATTCAACTTGTGTTTTCATGTGGCGCATCAGAGGCTTGGAGAAGGCGTGGGTAACTTTGTTGTTGTGAGCACATCAGCTTCCACAGCATCTTTGGCATGTGTCTGTGGGTGGCTGGAGGATGTCATTCTTGAGCCTGTTCATGTGAAAGAGGCAGAAGATTATGTTATGCTATCTATTTTGCTGACTTTCCCATTTTGTGGAAATCCCTAGCGTGAAGCTGCAGTCTCCAAACTCTTTGTATTGCAGTACATTTACATATTTTTAAATTTTTTAGATCACTTTTTGTTTGAATAATATGGCAGCATTTTATGGGAAATACTGTGTTCTGATAAGCAGGGTTGTAACAAAATTCTAGCAACATGGAAGCATTGTTAAAAAATGAAGTTTTGACATCTCACTATTCTAATGAAGAGTTTTCTTCCATTTTTTTTAAATGGATGGACATAGAGTCTGGCTGTTCACATCCTGTGTAATAAATTTTACTTCTGGTTAATGAAAACACTAAAGTATAGCAGTCCCTTTATCTGTTGCCATATGAATTATACATACTGTGAAGTATTTGGGAAGCTAAGCTGCACATAGAGGAAAATCCAAGTGCATTACTTGTTTTTGTGTCTTAGTGAGAAAAGAGGTCTTATTTGTGGCTTTACATAATGCTGTGGGCATGGTATTTTATGTTCTCTCTGTATTATTAACATACTGTCTGAAAGTTGAAGTGCAGTCTGCTAAATGTGTCTGAAAGACTTTTTTGGCACTTAGAAGAGAAAGTTTCCTGTCACTAGTCCAGAAGCTGAAATATAATTTCAGCAGTTCAAAAAAAATGAGATAAAAAAGGCATATTTTCATTTGGAGTGTTGGCAGTTTGATTGAGAAAATAAATAGTGCTGTTTTGGAGAAGTATGTATTTTTAGGCCAATTTCCTGAGGAAATGAAGCTAACATGATCGTGTTGTTGGTCTGCGTGTGTTGGTCCTTCTTGAAAAATTGAGTCTGTCATCTAATTTCAGATGAACTTGAAACCTGAGGTGACATTCTGAAGATTTTGCGAAAATCCATTGCTAATTAGAGGAAGAGACCTAAACTTGTGCTGTTGCTGAGGAGAAAAGAGGCAGCAACATGGCTGGTATATGCTGTCAGTGATTAGCTAGTCAGCACCATTTAGGTTTGCTTTCTCAAGCTGAATTGGGATAATGTAGATGTCATGGAGAATAGAGGGAACTGTTCTAACAATGAGTTCAGAGGAAGAAAGGTACATTCCCACAGCAAGGTAAAGATTCCTTGTTCCAGTGTGCACAGCAAGATCTGTTGAAATTTTCCAAACGGAAATTGCAAGAATAGGTCATATTGTTGTCTCTGCACTTGGGAACCTTTCAGTTTAAACTGCAGATAGAACAGTTGGTGGAATCTGGTTCTTTTTATTGTATTCTATTAAATGAGGGATTTGAAATTAAGGTATGTGAATTTACATGTACAAAAAAACCCCGTTTTGATTTCCTACTACATTTCCTAGCTACATTTTAATTCTCTGTAGAAGGTGGATTTTATTATGCTAAACAAAAACATCCCACTAACTTTTGTAAAGCTGTGTTGTAAAGATACAATTGACAATTCAGAAATGCCCGTTTCAAAGTTCTCTGTTTCTCTGCAGTGTAGGACTGTGTTAGTTGGTGACACATCATAGGCTAAACTTTGACCTCATCTTCCAGTATATGTAGGTGTTTTAACCCCATATAATGTCATCAGAGTTCTGTTGAATTTAAAAGAAAATAAGTACATAAGTAATAAGCTCCTCACTGTGCCTCGTGTATACAAATATATATGCAAGTACATATATATGCTACTTCTTTTCAGTATTTAGCAGCCCAGTGGAAGTTTGAGAAACGGCCCCTGAGTATTTCTGAGGTTGTCTTGGTTTTTAAATTGACCAATTTCCCTTTTACAGTGCCTGAAAATGACAACAAAGCGGAATTTGTTTTTGCGGCTGGTGCCATGCCGCTGTCTGCGTGGAGAGGAGGAAACTGTGACTACACTTGATTATTCTCACTGCAGCCTGGAACAGGTGCCTAAGGAGATTTTTACTTTTGAAAAGACCTTGGAAGAACTGTATTTAGATGCTAATCAGATTGAAGAGCTTCCAAAGGTATGTTGGATGATTTTCCTTTTAGGTATACTTACTAAATCTTTACTTCACCAGCACTGTAGAAGCTAATAGTGTCTAGCTTCAGCTTTTGGGCCATAGTTGGCCATGAAGCAGCCTTGGTAGACTGAAAGTTTATGCATTCCAGCTGGACTGTTTTGTTGCACAAATTGGAATGAAACTGCTCAAGCAACAGAAGGGGGTCAAGAGAATTAACAAAGCAGAAAAGACTGGCTAATAAATATATTTTTGTCCACTGGGAAGTGGATAGGCTACCACTTGCCTTGGTCTAGTCTACTATTTAATTATCCATTTGATTAGAAATTACTTGAACATTTATCTTCTGTTTCTTTGTGGATTTGGGTTGTTTTTGGTTTGTTTTTTTTTTTTTTTTTTTTCCCTTAACTGCAGGGACATGTAATAGCCTACACTTGCTTCAATTTAATGTGTTTTTATATTGGAATAAGTCATACTTAAAAGCATATTTCTGAGAAACTAAAGATTTTTTTCAAGCTTTTAAGTAATTTTGATCATTATTTTTTGCTACTGTTTCAATATTCAAAAGAAAACACCTCCACATATAAATTCAAATACGGCAAAGAACACAAAGCAGAGAGATTAGGGGTAGTGAAGATGTAGCCAAAGTGATTTTTATTCATTTGACCAAAATTTTGATAATTAAACTTCCACAGAAAAACTTTAGGGAAAGGCCTGTAATATTTGAAATGATCCTAGGCAATATGGAGCCAGAATTTCAAGCTGTGTATTCCTTTTCTATTTTATTTAGTCTTCCAGCTCTGGAAGAAGGCTTTTTATTAAGCCATTTCAATTATGAGGGGTGTGATACTTAATAGGACCTCTCTAGTTTTTTGAAACCCTGTTAAGACATTCCCAATCTCACCTTTCCTCGTTGCCCCAGTAGTGTTTTTTTGATCTGGCCTTTGTATGTCCCAACAGAACTGTTCTGGGGCTGCGTGTCAACCTTATCACTGAAATGACCCATCAGTGTGGCTGTTGGATCTTTTTAATTGTTCTGAATCTTTTCAGAATTCCAGCTTATTTCAAAACTCAGTTCTTACAGTATAGCTCCTTCAGCTGACTTGTTGAGGGCACAGTATGAGCAAACTGGGGAGGAGAGAAAGGTTATGGCAGAGAAGGAATTGGCTTTACATGAAATGTTGGTGCATAGTCTCAGCTTCAGAATTGACTGGGCATTTGAAATTATTTCGTCCTCCCTCATCCTATATGCTAAATCACATCTGAAAAAATACCCTATTTACTCCAAATGCCCCAATGTGCATTTGAGCTAAAAAGCTCAAACTGTAACAGTTTTACTTTCTTCTCTCACTCTGATATTTGGAAGAAATCAGAATTCTGTAGTAAAATAGTCTTTAATTATGTGGCTCCTGCATTTGCTACTAGTAATTATGAATATGTAAACAGTAAAAAAGAACAACAAAAGGAGCGACTGCAAAGTCACCATTATCCTCCCTTCCCCCTCCATTTTCCTATAGGGATCTTTCAATTCCTTTTGCTGGATGTGCCTTGACCTGAGTTATCAGAGAAATTTCTAATGATTCCAGAGTTTAGATTATTGCTTTCCAGGGAAAGAATTTAAGTATATTTTCTTGAAATTAGAGAATGGCTCCAAAACACCTGAGCTCATCAAAGTATCCTAAGTGACTTCTACCTCTTCAAAGCCATAATGATAAATGAGTTATAAGAGACATATTTCTGAAGAATTAGAAACAGCAGTATGCAAGTTAAAGCTCATTCCTTTAACTGTCTATCGTGCTAATTCATGTCTGCTTTTGTTCTGGGGTGGTATGTGCAAATCTTATAGGAATGGGGCTTTTTCAGTCTCTGGTTTTAAATAATGGCCTTGTAGCTAAGACACAAAATTTTTGTCAAACTGAGTCTGTTAGTATAAATGATTGGGATAATTTTTTTTTAGTCAGTGAGCACTTCCTGGTTTTTTATGATCTTTTCTCAGAATTCCAAAAGAGAAGATCACTAAGTCAAGGTATTTATGAATGATCTTATCCAAAGTTGTCATGAAAGGAATACTCATTAAAAATTGTTTAGAGGAATCTTTTCAACCGCTTTCTTAGAGACATTTATTTTATACCATGTGTAAGTTTACTGCATATCTTTTGAGGTTTCTTCTTCCATTACATTAAGATTATTTGCCCTACTTTGTCAATTTGTAAAGCTTTTGAGGAAGAATCTCTAGGTATCCTGCATTTAAGAAAAGATCTGGCTCTGGGCTAGAGATGCATATATAGAGAAGAGATTAGATAGTTTTCTGTACCCCTGCCTTGAACTTCGACTACTTTCAATTTTTCCACTAGTCAAATTTTTTCAAATTTTTTTCAACGTTTTTTGATTTTTTTCATACTTAAGGTAGGAAGCGTGAACAGAAAAAATATTGGAAGACATAACAAAATGAGATTTGTACTTTTAGAAGAGGTGAATACCTACTGAAATCCTGTGTTCTGAAATGATTTCACTTTAAAGGATGTGTCTATAATTTTTTTTCTTCTTTTTCTTGAATAAACTCTACTTACCTCTGGGGTATCATATGGCATGTCTATTATAGAAAATGTTTTGCAATGTTTGTAACTGTATGTATGTATGGGTTGTACGTAACTACAGGTCACAGTTTCCAGATCGTGGAAGGAATGTGTAGGAAGAATTAAGCATAGCTGCTGCCTTGTGACCATCTACAGTTTTTTGGTTTCTTAAGCATTGTAATATGAGTCAATTTTCAATGAAACTAGTTAAAAAATTTTGGTAGTCAAAAACTTTAAATAACCTGGTCTTCAGGCCATGAGGTCAGAAGTTTAAAGGTGTTAAAAGCAAAAGCTACATAGAGAAAACTGAGAGAAAATCACATTCACTTTCTTCTTTGTTTCAACAGCAACTTTTTAACTGTCAGTCTCTACACAAGCTGAGTTTGCCAGACAATGATCTAACCACATTGCCAGCATCCATTGCAAATCTCATTAATCTCAGGGAACTGGATGTCAGCAAGAATGGTAAGTCACTTTGCTTATTGTATTGAGGTAACTAGAAGGCACATCACCATTGGCTTTACAAAGGCACTAGTGAAAGTATAATTTCTGGAAGCTACAAAGCTAGTAATTTTTAAATTGCTACTCTAAATCCCCGCTTACAATAAAAAGATGTTCTTTTATGATCCGGTTGTGATATTTAATTACATTAAATAATTTAATTAATCAATGTATCTCTTACATTGTTTGGTTTGTAGACAATGCTGTCTGGCATTTTATATTTTCTCAAAATATATAAACATTAATTTTAGTAACTTTTGTCATTTGTCACTAAACTGAAGATAGTTTGCAAAAGAACTTATAAAATTTGCTGGATTTTATTGTTATAATTTATTTCATATGAAAATTTGTTTTGTGTTTTTTTTAATAAGCTGTTGGAATATTGTAGTATAGTAGGACTTGGCTTAGCTGTCCTGCTCTGGGGATGGTAACTTCTGTTGCATGGGGAACATGTGTATTTATGTGTCCATAGACATGACTTGGTTCACTTGTCTGACTTGTTAAAAATCTACCATTCTGTGTGAGTCAGACTTTTATAAGTTACAAAATGTTGTCAGGCAAGTATTGTTTACATGAGGTTTTACTGATGGTGCTGCTTTGGTAAGCTGGCAGATGTGTGCAACTGTGAGAAAATTGAAATAACATTGTCATTGAATTTAGTTGTGTGACATTTGAGGGAGAAGTTAAATCATGCTGATTGAGGAGAATATAATTGCTTTGTCTTACTAATTTAAAGTAAGAGGATACCTCATTGAAATAATATGAAATTGAAAATGAGAATTACATAAATACTTCAAAGATTGTCTTTCAGTTTATTTTTTTTTTGGACTGCTAACTAATTATGACTTACTAACGAGAACTAAGTTCTGCTTTACTAAGAAAGCATTCAAGTTGCTGGGATGTTGGTATTTTCCTTGGTTGTTTGTTGTAGCCCAGTCTGTACTTAAACTGTTACTCTATTATCTCTGCTTAATGAACACAGCATTTAGTGTGATAAATTGACCTGGTTGTTACTGATCTGTTCCTGGTACAAGTGGATTGATAGTCTTTCTTAAAGAATGCTGGCCTTAAACTGTCACAGTAACACACAAGAGAGAAAGAATCATCTTTTTGTCCGGGACTGAACTGTTGAAAGTATTAACTGTTTGCAACACAAGTTCTCAATGCAGAAGACTTAAAAGCAGCAAAAGGGGATTTGAGTGCTGCTGTTGGGAAATTCCATTGCTCATGTACATAAATAGGCAGCTGAAGCCAGAGAGCTACTTGTCTGTCTAAAATGTCATGGCCCTGAACGAAGCCTACAGAGTTCAGTCCTGAAAGAGCACTTGTTCCTCTGAGGCATATGATATGCTATCCCAGTAAACTATGAATCTCTGTTTTCTAGAGGTTGGGGTTTTTTTATCACCTTTCAGAGAAATGGCAGGGGGTACAAGCTTATTTAAACTATTGTCATGTGCCTGGTGTCAGACTTATCACAATTTGGATAGCTTCTCTGACTAGTGTTGCATGTAAAAAATAGTTCTGAGGTCATAAGCTTGTTTACTGGGGACATCTTGTCTTCCAGTAATTCTAAAACCTCTGTAAAAGTCAAAAACACAAATTAGAGTCCCTGCTTGTTCCTGCTGGGTGAAGTAAGAAACACTGCTCTTTATTCTGTAATAAATTCAGTATTATTTGAGACCTTGTTTGTTGGTGTAAGTGCTTTCCCTTTCTCTCTAGCTCTCCACTGTTGCAACCATGGGAAGATTTTTCTCTTGACAACTGCAAGCTACTCTTCTCCCTTGTGTCTGTTTTTCTCTTTGTAAGAATTTACTGCTCACTTTCTCATTGTTCTGATGAGCATCTATAACAGAGCCAAATAGGAGGTATTCCACTACTTTTCTAAGAGTAGCAAAATTTATCAAAATCTACAGTTCTTCCTTTTTCTGTTATGTCTCAAAAGAATAGAATGTGGAAGCAGTCGACTTCTGTGGAAATAATTGCTTTCCTTTAGTGTATTAAAAAAACATAATTAGTGGAGATTAGTCCCCAAAAGTGCAGGATGATGAGACATGCTGAATTCTAAAATAATTCAGTGGTTTTCAGATTCCTGTGGTTATGGCAAGTGAATGGAGATAGTTCCTCTATTGAAGTATTGATATACCATTAAGTATTTCCTTCTGAGGTGGATTGGGATAAATCATGATGTGCAGATGCCTTGACATCAAATATGCATTTATTTTTAAAGGCTGTATTTTTAGAAGGATAGTTAGACTTTCGTTTTCAAATACCAGTATACATGAAATATGGTAGGACATTCACATAAAATGCTTGAGCTGTTTCTGGCATAGGCATAATCAAATGTATTGACCAAAGTATTTAATTTTTTAAAGAGCTGATAGGAAAATGAAAAACCAAGCTTCAGATTTAAAATGTTTCCAAATTACCTAATGAACTGCAGTCTGGCTCACGGAGTGAGACCAGTTGTATGGGAGACTATCCAGTTGTCCAAGTAGAATTATATGCATATATATGTATGTGCTTAATATTTGATGTTTAGATGAAAGATCAAAATCACAGAAATTCTTCAAGGTTGCAGATTCATTACATGAAAGGTGTTAGTCCAAAAAAGCAATCTTTATGGTGCTTTAATAGCATGTAAAAAGTCTTGCCCTTTTAATTTCTGGTTTAAATGTGTTTGGTTTCATACACACACACATACATAAAACCCTGTAACAGAGACACAGCAGATGTGCAAATGCTGATACTTAAGAATATTTGATAACATTTTGTCAGAAAAAGGATTCTTTTAATCTAGTGTCCTGTCTCCAACAGTTACCAAAAGTAGAAGCTCACGGAAAATTTAGTAAAATACAGGAAGCCAGGAGACATGCATATTTCCCTGAATGCTCCCCGTGTGCAGCACCTTCTCTTATTGGGCCTCCTTGAGCCAGACAGGGTGGGGTTTTTTTCATTTACCAATCTTCACTTGACTACTTCTCTGTCAGTTTAGCTACTGTTCGAAGTGATGTATGTTTTGAGACATGTGCTGAGTTAGAGCACAGGCCTGTAATGGTTGTGAGCTGAGGAGCATACAGAAGTCTTTGTACAAGAGTGTGGTCTGGAATGCATGGCTGCTGAAGTGGTCATGGTGGGAGTGTAGCCTGAAAATACCAGATTGCTGCTATTTGTGCAGCAAGCATAGACTCGGGTTGGTCTTAACTCTGCTTTTATTGTAGGTGGTAGGTAATAAAATCTGTAGCTTTTTGGTAGTGAGGACATCCACTGTGATTTTTATGGCATCTTAACCTGATTGCCAAGGCTGCTATGAACCCTTAATATCAGAAGTATTTTGTTGCTTCTTTCCAGATACACCTCAGCTTTAAAAATTAAAAATTTTAGCTTGTGCTATCCTACTCACAAAGATGAAATGATACTTGAACAAGCAGTTCAGTAAATAAACTGCATTCCTATACCAGACATTACCTCCTGCACTATACAAAGCATTGAGAGATGCCTTTTCTCTCACTCCTGTAACCTGCTGGGTTACATCTTAAAGAGAAGTTGCAGCATACAGAATGTGAGACCAGTGTTGAAAAATTAATTTTAATGTATTTTTTATTTATGAGGCTAAAGGAAATCAAAACATTTTTAATCCTGTATGGCCAAGTTATTTATGTATTGACAGCTGTACAGGAAAAAACTCCACCTTCCAAAAAAAACCCGCAACACCATTCTTCATGCCTAAATCAGCATCTTTCGGGGTTAAACTTAAGGGAACAATCGTGGCATGCCAGCCTTAGCATGCATCTAGGGCAATGTGGAAGGCTGTCAAAGAAATATTTTTGCCTCTTCTTTGAAGAAGGGGAAAGCATTTATGTGCAGTGTCTGATGGCGTATTTAAATGTACCAAGGAGCTAGCTTTACAGATTACTAGAATCAAATGGTTTGAGAGGTTGAAACAGAATGAGGTGACTGCCAGGAAAATCAGGTTTCCCTGGAAGCTTGGGAAATGCACTTGAAGTTGCTTGTGTCTGTGGAGTTAGTTTAGTGGGAAACAGTGGGATGATCTACTTTTCCCTCTGTGCAGGTGGTGAAAGAAAAATATTGAATTTTTAAGTTCCATATTATTCAGGCCTTTGGAGGATTAAACAGCAAGATGAGAAAATTACTAGCAAGACCAAGAGTAAACCTGGAGCCTTGGAAATAACAGTACCTTCAGTAGTCTCTAAGATATTTCTTCCACAGTGATGTTACAGCAAATTTACTCATGTCAGTTTGTTAATCTGTATTACAAAGAATCTTCATGGAAAAATAGACAAACTAAACCTAACAAAACACTTCCCTCCCCTCATCCCCCTGCCTCCAGGCATATCTGCGTATAAAGTTATTCCAGTAAAGAATTTTGTTAACAGATGCAAATTTAGATAAAATATGTTTTCTTCAGTGCTCTAAAATAGTCTGTTGATTTGGCAAACTATCTTTAATATGCTCTGTGCCAGAAGTTGTGGCATTGGAGAATTCAAGAAACTATCCAGTTTTATGTTGCCCATCTGCTACGTTTAGGAATATGCCTTTTCCAAGGAATTGAGAGTTGCTCATCGTAATAAAGGGAGACAGATCCACATTTCATTTTCTGTGGTAAGAAGTAAGACAAGAAGATTGTGAATAAATTTGCTGTTTCTCTGCTTATACTGACAGAGAGGCGGACAGGATCAGGGTTTTTAAATCATCCGTGATAGTGAAATAAAAGATAATTGATTTGCTGCAGAGTTTGGAGTCTGTATCTCTGTGATAGTGTATCACTGTACAGAGGTTAAAAATGCTTACTAAATGTAGGCAACCCTTCTATTTAAAGTATTTTTTCAAGTGTTCGTATTACTTTTTCTTAAATACATTTTCTTATTGATGGTACTGAGAAGAATCTGTCTGTTCACAATAAAATGATCTCTGTGTGTAAGAGAGGGTGCAAATGGAATGAAATTTTAGTGTGGATAAGGTTTTGAATGTGAAATTTGAGTGTATGTATCTGAAATAAGTTTATTAAAAATGTCTTCCTGGATTCAAAAGAAATGTTTGTAACACAAGAAAAGGAATTGTAAAAGTAATTATGGGGTTTGTAGATGTGGATTTACATGTAAAGACAGCATAGAATGGGATCATAGAATAGAATGATTTGTGTTGGAAGAAACTACAAAGAGCATTCTCCTTTCAAGTCCCATCACAGAAGGAGGGACATTTTTTGCTAGACCAGGTTGCTCAGAGTCCCATCCAACCCAACCTTAGATACTTCTGGGAGGAAGCATCAACAGCTTCTCTGGGCAGCCAGTTTTCACCACTCTCACCTTTTTCTTCCTAGCATCAAATCTAAAGATAGCCCCATCCATCCCATGTCTTGTCACTAGCTCTTGTGAAAGGTCCCTCTCCACCGTTCTTGTATGGCTCTTCAAGTACTGGAATGCTGTAATTAGATCACCCTGAAGATGTCTATAAAAATTTAGTAGAATTCTCTTCTTCTGGATCTTAACTGCTTATCCTAAAGTCTTCCCCATATAGCTCCAGAACATTATATCTATATTTAGGGGCAGATTGGTAGCACAGGGAACATTGTTTCTCTTGCTCTGAGCGGAGACAATAATGTTTTCTCCCTTGCCTTGTGAATTAGATGATCCTGTTTGCTTGGGTTGGATGTTAACTACCTTCAGCTGCCAAGGATTTAATGGAGGGTTATCACCCTGCCTCTGTGGGAGCTTAATCTTAGCATCAATGGCCTGCTCAGATTCCCATATGGTACGCTGCCTAGCGAGCATTTTACACAATGAAGCTTGACTACCTGGGCACACTTGCACTCAGGCCATTTAACTCTGCCTTCAGCTTCTGGCAGGTCTCCCACATTCTGGTGTTCCTGCAGCTGAGGGCTTGGATGGCTCACAGAGACTTCAGGAGGTCTGTTCAGGTGTAGGCATCTACCTGAGGAGGCTGTGGCCTCTCTGTTTGGGTTTCATGCTTAGCCCAGCAGTTGCAATGGGTAGACATCAGTTTTGTTGCCAAAAAAGTTTGGTGCCTGTTGACCACTTAGGACAGCACAGAGGTGGTCTGTACGCCTCGTAAGAGGAGGAGGTATTTGGCTACAGCCAGTCCCTGATGATGAACATAAGCAGGCACCCAGTGAGCTGGGTGGTAACCAAATCGCAGCTGTCAGGTTCTAACGCGGAGTCTTTTGAATAGGCTGTATAAAGAGTTGTGCCACCAATAAAAGCTCGCTGCAGCACAAACCTCAGAGCGTTGTGTCATGTCTCCATCTCCCCACGCTGTGACAATCACTCCGTAGGATGGCATGGCTCCTCTTCTGTGCCCTTCCTTGCAGACGTGCCATGCAGACCCCTGTGCCACTCCCTTCTAAAGCCACACATCCTGTTCCTCACGCTTCTAGTCACTTGCACTCACTGGACCCATTTAAGTCTCTCATTATTGCTAGCCCCTGGCTATTCCTTTCTCCACTGCAGAAGTGCTGTCTCTCATTTGCAAGAACTGCTGGGATTTGGCTGTTTCCTGGCAGTTCTGATAGATCTCTCAGCTGTTACTCCGTTTTCCCTGACTCTAGGAATGCCCTGCCTGCCTCAAATCTAGTGCTTAGTCCACCCAGAACTTACTGTGGCCAGGAGTGGTGTCACCACTGTCACTATGCACCTAGCCAATTCACCAAAGGAGAAACTTGTATCTTTATTTCTGTAACAGGGTATGCTTTGAGTGATAGTTGTCATGTAATAGCAGAAAGTGACGGGACACACAGCACTGATTTTGCAGTCTAGGGTGGTAGGCGACAGGGCAGGGAAAAGCAAAGCAGCTTCCAGTGGTTATGTTTTGTCCTTCTCTAGGTACTTGACAGAATTCTATCCATGAATTAGACATGATTAAAAACCATGTAACCTTGGAAATTGTCCAAAACAGCATTATGACCACAACTGTTGTCGACAACTCTCCTAGTGTTCCACATTTTGCAATTTTACTCTGCCTTGGCATGTTTTGGTTTATGCAAATTAGTGTCGGGCATGTCTTCAAGAAGCCAGGCTGAATTACTCAAGAATTACTGGCTATCCCTTTTTTTCCACAGAACACGTACTAAGAAGCCTGTCTTGCTACTCATATTCCTTCTCATTTACATTATGTAGGAGACATGGCTAGAACAGGCCTAGAGAGACCTTACTCTAAAAATTGAAGGTCTTCCAAATGGTTTGAGGAGGAATGCTTGGAAGACTCCTGTAATGTTTGCTGCACTGTCTTAGCTGGGCTAGTGCATGTGTATAAAAGTCATAAAATACCAAACCCACAAACCTCAAAACTGTAATTGCAAAGGTGTTACTGCTGTCCTATAGATGAGCCTTGCATCTCATGTAAACCTGAGATGCTGGTGGGTCTGAAACCAGCTGCAGCAAGGAAAAAATATGGGAAGGGGAATGAGAGTAAGGGTCAGTACTGTGCATTGAATTATTGGGTTCTAATACACTGCTTACTTATAATGAAAAATGCTGTTTTTAGTTCAGAAGGTATGCAGCAATCCCACATTAAAGTAAAATACATATAAACAGATCTTTCATGTTCTTTGGGAGGTTGTGGCATATATCCTTGAAAATATTTTGCTGTGTTAAATCCATATGGGCTTGAAGGACAGTTGTAGCAGAGGCCTGAGGGGAAGAACAAGTAACAGCTTCTCTTTTTGTCGTGGAGCTGCTTGCCCAGAGGTTAGATCCTGGATAAACAGACTTGCTGAGGGAAGAAAGTAGGTAATTTGTATTCATGCAAACTGAACCTATATGTTTGCCTCTGTGTTCTCTATACTTGAAAGGGTGCAGAGTGGAGTGAGTGCACAGCAGGCTGTAGTTGCATGTATTTTGCTCCAAGAGGGCTTTTTAGTGCCTGTTGTTTGGAGAGATTTTTTTTCCTCCTCATATTGTCTACAAACTAAGAGGTCTAGCTCTGGACTCCTTTTGGAACATCACCTATGTGGCTTCTAGAGGTCTCACATGTATCAGGGATTTTCTTGCTCTGTGCATTTTAGGGATTGAACCAATACTTATTCTTGCTCCTATTTAAGCTTATTTAATTTTTTTCTGTGTAGGAAGAGATGTAACTCTCTACAAGTAGTACTACAAATCAGTAGGGACTGCAACTTCTGTATAGCAGTTTTGGTTTCTTTAACTGATGTCTGGACATGCTAGTTGTAGTATTTTTTTCTAAATTAAGGTATGGCCACAGTATGAGCCACAGAGAGA
>VWYO01007748.1:49107-68625 GCA_013400275.1 Rhadina sibilatrix
TTTTTGTTTTTTTTTTTTTTTTGTTTTTGTTTTTGTTTTGTTTTGTTTTGTTTTTGTTGTGTGTGTGTGTTTATTTGAGGCTGGGTGGGATTTTTTGTTTGGTTGGTTTTTGTTTTGTTTGGGGGTGGGGTTTTGTTGTTGCTGTTTTTGAGGGGGGTTGGTGTTGATTTTGATAGAAACTGGCCAGTGAGTTTAAAAGTGCTTGAAATCTGGGAAATCAGGAGGAAGGAACAGACAAGTAAATGCTAAAAGCTATTACATAAATCTAACTTCTGTGGTAAACTACACTACAAAAAGGACTTTGTTCCCAGTTCAGTTTGGATCTGGTGGTTAAAGATGATCGGCAAATTCTGTTTTCTCTTACTGTGCTCTGCAAATGTTAATGCCCACAGGCACGATGGTTTGCATTTTTTTGGAAAACAGCATGATCAGTTGAGCACTGAAATGTGTTGGGCATAGTGTTTACCAACAAGTTACCATATAAAGCACAAAATTAATATGCTGAAAAACCTGTCCATATAATGCTTTTTGTTGAAAGTGGAATAAGGCTGCAACAGATGAGGTGATCTGTTGCACCGTCTTCTGTAATCCTTGAGTATCAGTGTACAGACAAAGCAGTAAAAACCTCAAAGGAAAAATAGGATTTAGAAAGGAATGTGGATCTCAATTTGCAGTACTCATCTAATGAGAAGATCATGGAAGGATTGAGTTGGCTATCAAACTGACTAGTTAGCACAGTGTTAAAAATGAGTGAAGAAATATGTGGTCACAGAATCCCTTGAGATTTACTGAGCTTCCTTAATGGGGAAGAAGATTCAGAACATTGAGGATAGATGAAAGGCAGAAAAGCAACAATTCCTCTTACAAAGCCCTCTTTACAATCCTGTTTTCCTTCTCTCATATCTTTTTCTCATGTCTCTCTGCCTTCTTACTTATTCTTCTTTCTACTTTTTGAATTTTTTTTTGGTGGGAGAAATGAAAGAACACTAATACAACAATAACTGCATGTTTCTAGCATGCAGAAGTATAGCTGAGGAAAAGGGAGTGGTCAGAACATTGTTATATAACCACTTAGTAAATGCAACTTCCTATCAAGTAGTAGAGAATAGCAGTCTCCTGATTATTTTTTTTTTCCCTAGCTTCTGGATGTGTATTACAAATATTAGCTATATTTCATGCTGTCATTCTCAATATGGTGTTCTTTTCTATGATGGCCATTTATCTGTACTGAGGTACTGAGTGAGGTTGGTTAAGATGGTATGTCCGTAATGATTGTGGCTTGAAGAACAAGCAAAATTAGGTTCCCAGGCTCCCTCATTGTTGGATTTCTTGTATCAGTTGAATTTCTGTTATTAATTTGTTGTCAAAACTGCTGCTGCCTCTTGCCCAAGGGATAGTCAAACAGGGGACTACTGTAGTGTCCTCTGATTATGTATAAAAGCATGCTGATTTAACGTGTCTGTATTTGGATAGCTAATATTTTATTTGGCTGTTCTTTTGAGAGTAAGCTTACATTGACATTCTCCTCTCTTGGAGATGTGCTATGTGTTTTGGTAGTTATCACAAATTTAAGCTTTCTGTGCTTCCATGAGTTCATGACACAGACAGTGGAAACTAATATTAATATTACAAACATAAGGTTTAGTGTGCTGGACTAGAGCAGTCTTTCATCCACGGACCCAGCCAAGGCCAGTAGTGGGACCATCTCTCAGAAAAACTAAGCTTAGAGAATCTCTCAGCGTGATTCAAACAGCAAAACAAAGGGCACAGAGTGAGTCTGAGACACAGCTTAAGCTCAAGCCTCCGAGGGAGAGCTTAGAAGTTGTTTACTGTGATTAATGTGAATGCCTATTTTAAGAAGGTAAATTTGTATCCTCAACAATAAAGAGGTCTTGATTTATTTTTCAGACACCAGAAGGTCACTTCATACAAATCATCTGTAACTTCATTTCTACAGGCTCAGGGTATTGTATCATGTTAGATGCTTTCCATGTATGGACATTCTTTTTGCTGAAAGAGGTTTATTGCTACAACTGGAATTAAGACCATGTATATTTAAGTTTCTTGGAAATGTGTTTCTCTTTGTACTAAGAGTATTTGACAGCAGTAGATAAGGTACAGTTCTAGTCTGTCATTTGTAGTTTTTGAATCTTTCTTGGACTTGAAAATAGCACTACTGCTTTACAGAAATGAAACTTTATAACATTATAAATTCCACCTTTCTAGTTTTGATTTTATATTGAGTAATGAAATGAATTAAATTAGTATCCCATTGCCATCTTCTGCTTTGACTCCACTCAGACCCAGTAAGCTTTACATGGCTGAACTCGCACACGTGAACATGCACACACACACACTCACTTATATAAAGCTGCGTATTTATTTACATCTGTGCATTTGCGTGAATATGGATGTTACTCAGCCAGAAGTGTCAGAAATGTTGGCCTGTATTATCACTGATGGTTCCATTCTTCCTCATCCCTTCTCCTTCTGAGTGTAGCAAGTTATTTCCCAAAAATGCTGAGGATACATAGATGTATTTAAACACCTGGATTAAGTTCACGCCATGTTTTTTTCTTGCCTTTCACCTTTCAGTATCAGAGTACAATACCTGCTATGAGTCAAAAGTAAGTTTCAGCAGTAGTATGACAAACAAGTTCCTGTCAAGAAAGACCTGAAAGTCTAGTTTGAGAGAAATGATGTCATTACTTTAGTTGAATTTGTGGAAAGGTCAGCACCGTGGCTTTGCCACTCGTTGTCACCAGTTGTTTAAAGTTTGTATTTTGTCACTACTTTTCTTGTCTACTGCTATGTCTTAAGTCCTGATATACCAGGTCAGTCTTGTTACTGCACACAGAATCAAGCTTTAAGCTAACAACAAATATTCTGCAATTTCTTATGTAAGTAAAAATATTACTTAGCAGTCGATGCTTCACCACATGATCTCAGAACAGATACATGGAGAGACAACTAAGTTTCACCTGCCAACCTGAATGAGAAGTGATGCTTCCCTTGTTTTTCTCTTTGCAGCTGGACTATCAATGTCGTTTCAAGCAGCGTGAAATTTCATACTCTCACTAATCTACAAACAAGCGTTCACAGAGTATATTTCCTTCTTAGTGATCGTGTTCCCTGGGTTCAGTTGCACTTTCCACATACCTGATAAAGCACTCACAAACACAATTACATGCATTAACTCAAAGACAAAGAGCTAAAGTTTGGTATCTGGAAAAAAAAGTCATTTTAAAAAACCTTTAAAAACCAGCTTTATTTACTAGCATATGGTTGTTTTTTGTGTGTGTGTTCTTGGTTTGGTTTGATGTTTTTGTGGTGTGGTTTTGTTTTTGGTTTTTTTTTGCAAACAACAGTGTATTCTTAATCAAAGTAGAAAGATACCAGTATGAATGGTTATTGTATTTAGGACAAATATATTTAAAATAAAAACACCTGTACCAGAGTATAAGAACATAACATGTTGCAAAAGCAACTGCAGTTGTGATAGCAGTGATTTTCTTTTAGTTTTATTTTATGGTATATATAGTAAAGATGGAGGTAAAGGTTTTGTGTGGTGGAATGATTCAATACTGATTTCCTTCTGATGTGGTGGATACACATCATGTTGAAGGTCTGCTTTATCAGTTTCTGACACATACAGATTTGGCAGACATGTGGAATGCAGCTCCACTCTGGCATTTTCAGAAATAACTGTGGAAAAAACGGTTGCTTATTGTTTTAAGTTTCAAGCATAAGTGTGCCTGGAGCATTTTTCATCCTCCTCGCAAATGATCTAGAAGCTAACAGCAAGCATGCATCACGTTTTGGGATGGATATCTGTTCAGAACCGTGAAGCTGTAAAAATACTTAAAAATTTAAAGCCTTACCATTTCACCTGGATGTTATACAGATCCTGTTTGAAACTTCATGCTACCAAGTGGTTGCCTTTTTTAAAATAAATGATATTGGGACAGAGGTTCTCATCTTAAGTACATTCCAAAGCACAAGTACTTCAAGATTTGGCAATGAGCAATGGAAGTTTAGTGTGCTGTGTGTTTGTAGCTTGGTTAGCTTCCTGCTAACCTGAAACATGAAAAGGAATAGTATAGTAAAATAATACAGTAAAAAAAAAATAACATAAGAGTATTTATTTAATGAAAACTGTATGTAAAATGAGACATCAGAAAAACAGTTCACTAGTTGCTAAATGAATCAAAGTTTTTATGGCTAGTGGTTTCATAATTTTTATGCATGTGGTGGAGTCTGATAATTAAAGGCTGGTTTTCTACCTCTTTCTGTATCTTGCAGGCATACAGGAGTTTCCAGAAAATATAAAAAACTGTAAAGTCTTGACAGTTGTTGAGGCAAGCGTAAATCCAATTTCAAAGTAAGTTTGTAAATTTTTTGATGTTTTGTGTTTCGTGTAAATACTACTGAGTCTCAAATTTGCCCCAAGACATGTGCCAGCCCTTGGAGGTGAGAGCTGAGTTCCCTGACAAATACCTTCATTAACCTTGTTGCACTGTGATCCAGTATAGCTATCTCATTAAAGTACTTTGCCAAAGTTAATAGGCTATGTGGTCTATCCTTCATTATACCGTGTAGCTTTGTCAGCTTGTTAAAATCCATCACTTCTCTGTGACTGTAGAGAAATGTGCAAAGAGTTTTCTTAATAACAAAAATTAATTCTGGTTTAATATGCATTTCTGCTATAGTGACAGAATTAATTTGCCAGCAATCTCCATTGCCAGAGATACAACATACTCTTCTGGGGAAAAAAGGGGTTGTGTATTTTTTAATTTATCCTGTTGTTTCCAGTTAATGCCTTTTTCAGATGTCAGGAGATCACAAGTTCATAGCAAGACGATATTTATTTGTAGTTTTTATTGCCTGTATACATTGTTCTCAATACTTAAAATAATTTTGAAACTCAACTCATATGAAGAACAATCATCCAGTATGACTTTAAAGAAATTCACTCCCTTAATTTTAATTTTATCAGTATGTAGGACTTCAGTACTGTACTGTTGCTTAAGAAAATATTACTTAATGCCCTGAATATAATTGAAACTAAGGTACTACATTATTTTACTTCTATATAGGCTGCCAGATGGATTTTCTCAACTGCTAAACCTAACACAGCTGTACCTGAATGATGCTTTTCTTGAGTTTTTGCCAGCCAATTTTGGAAGGTAAGCTGAACATGAAACTTAATATCTACGTTTAGTTTCAAGTTTCTGCAGAGCAGTTTCTTCTGGTTCTGAAGCCAAGTGGGTTCTGAAGAAAGAGAAGAAGCGTATATCATGAATTTACAATAGTTACAGGGAAAAAAAGCCTTGAATCTGTGTCAGCAGCTTTTAATTTTGACTTCTGAAGGACAGACAGAATGCTTATGATGGGCATAAAACTCACTTAAATTCTTGTTTCTTTTCCATCACTAGTCTGGTAAGTAAGGAAGTTTAGTATTTTTGAAATGTGTATTGCTTGTCATGTAGTAATTGGAGTGAAGCAAATAATGACAACTGCAATTCCACTTGTCCTGCTTATCCTGGATGCACAAATTACTTCATGAACAACTATAACTCTCAAGTCCTTTATTGTAAAACTTGGCATATTTATGGTATGCTTACTATGCAAAGCTGTTAAATGTCATAGTTTTTGCACAAGATAAATAGTAATCTGCTACCTCTGTAAAACAGATTAAATTTTGTGAGCAAAAGTGAAAGGGTAATTCTCATGAAAGGAAAACTCATAGATGAGCATAGGTCATGCTGTCCTTAGCATGCTGCTTTTAACCATTTCTGCAGTTTTCCCCTCTCCGTTCTTATTTCATGCTTTCTTTTCCTAGATTGTCACTTTCCTGACCCATCCCACGTCCAGCAAGCATCTCTTTCAGAAAATACAGCTATTAGTTAAGCAGCCGTGTTGCTGAGTGAAAAGATTGCCTCAGGCTGTATAGCTATTTTTGGGTCAGCACAGTTTGCAAGAGATTAGCACAGCCCCCAAATAATGCTGCAGGAGTTGGGCAGAGGAGGAGATGAGCAATGGAACATAAGCACAGGTGCTCTCCACTAGAGACCATTCATTTATTAGTCATCTGTGGTCAGAGCTGTTGGCTTGCTCTTCTCTGTTACCTAATGAATGATTAAGGGCACCAGATCTGCTACACGTTCAGCCATCAAAACAGCTGCTTATGATGCAGAAGCATTCTTCCTTCTAGTGCACAAAGTTTGCTTTTCAAAAGCCCTCATTAAGGCTGAAGAATATCTGGAATATGGAAAATCTTGTTGGAATTCTAATGATTGTCTATACCTTTTTCTGCTATATTTTTTAATAGTCTAACCAAATGGCAAGATTTTCATAGTGAAAACAGGCACAACTTGAAGACTTCAGGTTGACACAGCTGATCCTTTAAGTAGTTAATCTTACACATAATACACATTAAAAATTCTCATAATTTTTTCTTTGTTACTATCAGCTTCTATAATGCTTAATAGTGAAATGGTGAAGACATTAATTATTAACATAATAAGAATAAATCAGTTACTGAAGACAACTTGAAAGCCAATTCTCCATTGTAGTGTTTTTCTTGATAGTTATTGAGAATTCTGTTTGTTAAAGTCTAGTGACTTGCAGCATTCCCTTGTATACCTGGGAGAATGAATTTGAAGTAATAATGTATGTAAGTTTACCTGCTAAAACACTGTTGCGTAGAGTACATAGTGTTCTGTAGGAAGACAATGTTTAGGCCAAATAAATTGGAAAACAAACATTAAAATACCATTTCAAAGTAAGGTTCAGTCTCCTTTGACATTGAATATTTCTCTTTTGTAAATGATGAGACTGCTCTGCCATCCCACAGTTTTACAACTAAGTGTACTTTCTAGTGCAAAGTCTTTTTAACTTCTGCTTCAGAATATAGAAGTACTTCTTTTATAAGCAATAAAAAACTCTGGTAGAAGCTTTTGAAATAGTTAATCTCATAAATTACAAGCCTTCAGTTTCTTGCAGTTTGGTTTATTATTTTTTTTTGTATGCGGCCTCGTAGCTATTACTTTTTGTTATAAGGAATATGTGAAGTAACTGAGTTCTGTTGCCTGCACTTAGTGGCAACTATTGTCAATAATAATGTCTCCTAAATCCTAAGACAATACATATTATAGGTAACGAGGTTTTTATGCTCTGTGTGTCAGGTTAGTAACCTGGTTTCTTACATCTTTCTCTCTGAGTATTCATTGTTTCTACAGTTTAATTGCTGCCATTTTTCATGGGTGTTGTCTCCCACTTTTACCTGCTTGCTGTATTTATAATGTTCTCATATCCCTCAGTTTATTAGACTAAATAAAATTCTGTTTCGTTCTGGTGTGGTAGGTTTCCCTTTGTGTCTGATTATATTAATATATCTTGGAACAGGTTTCAGTTTTAATTTATCTTCTTTTTGACAGAGGATGGTAACATCTATAGCTATATTTAGAATTTGAATTGAGATCTCTTCATGGCTTGTACAGTGTCATGATTATCTTCTTGTTTCTCTTGGAAATGTCTGTGGTTATGCTCCAGTGTTCCAATTATCCTTTTTGCAGCTGCCTAGTGTAATTTCCTACATGATTCACTGATGTATTGGACAGTTCAGTTAGAAATGGCTGATGCCTATAAGGAAATCCTAAGTACTTGGCTTGGTGCCATGGCATCTTGTCCTTTTTTCTAATTTTTTTTTTTTGTACTTGAGGCTGTATAATTTTGGGGTTTTTTTCCTGTTATGGTGTCTTACTAAATCACTGTATTGTCTGTGACATAAGCCAAGTTAAACATTTTTCTGATGTTTAAGAAAACATTAGAAGATTGCTATTAAAAGATATTGAACAGGATAGTCCTAGAAAGGAGCTTTGAGCACCTCTGCCACTACTAACCTAACACTCAGCCTGATGCTTAGGAAAGAAATTTTTTATAATGGAAAGCACTTTTAGTATATCCATGCTGTGTTTTATTGGATTTATCTTCATGCTTTATTCTTGTCTTCAGAATTTATACTAAAGCTTTTCATAATTGTGAGGTCAATATCATGTCATCTTTATTCCCCTTTTTTTATGAGTATTGTATATTTGCTGTCTTTCAATGATGTTGTTCTTATCAGCCTGTTGGACATACTATAAGTCACTAGACTTTTGATATGATGTACCCATTCCTTTGGAATTCTCAGGTGACAAAGTAGGGGTTTTTCCTCCATTCCCAAATTCAAATTTGAATGCATTGATATTGGCACAAATCGTGGCATTAGCCTTCATGCCAGTGCAGAGATATCTGAGAATTATTGTGCTTGCCTAAGAAAATCGTATCTGTTGTATCTGAATATATAATCTGTATTTATGTTTAAATACACAAATATATAAGCAGAACGTGTTAAACTGGAAACTCACTGCTTGCTCATTCTGAGGCAGAGTTTTAAAAGGGAAACATTATTTACTAATGGATGTTTAAGATAAGCAAGGATTTATCTTCAGTGTAATTCTAAAAATCTGGGAATTTTATCTATAATGGGATATTGCTTCCAGAGCCTCTTTACTTTTGCAAGTAAAAAATTGATTTTGCAATTTATTTTCTATATATCTACTTTCTCAACAATTTGCCAGTAGTATCTGTAGTAGTAGATGGTTTTAGTAGTGTCTGCTTCAGGATATTTTTTGCATAAATGTACAGTGATAATCAAATTTGGTTACATATGTGTATATATGTGTTTTGCAGAAACTTTTGTAAATGCACCCTGATGCATACGTTTTATTCCACTTGCCTTTGCACTTTAGTAACAACTTAAAATAAAAATACTCTGCTTTATGAAAACTGCAGAGGAGGTGTAAAGTAAGGAACATCTCTAAATGCAATATTTTTAGACTTCCAAGGAATGACTGCTTGTTGTACAATAAGTTTCAAGTGTACCTGCTGCATGTTTCTTTTACATTTTTTACAGGTGGTGTAGTTTAAGAATTCAGATTTAGGAAGGATATTGATCTCCTGGAAAATTGTTCATGTAGAGATTTTATTTTATTGAAAAGTTGTGCTGCATTTTAAAAGCAGGCAAAGATGGTTATAATTAAAGAACAATATTGAAAAAATAATTTTAAGCTATTACAAAATGTATAATTCGAGTTGAATAATACCTCTTACAGCTTTGTGCATTGGTGATATGCATAGTTGTGTGGTGATGGGTTTTTCAAGTTCAGAAATTAAATACTTCTGTACAAGTAGGACAGATCTTTGCCACAGTATGGCCCAAATAATATATATTCTGCCACTATAAATTCCATTTTTTTCTTTAGTATAGGTGAATTAGTTCTCTATTTCTTTTCCAAATTTAATGCCGCTTCTTTGGGTACCTTATGGCAGTTCAGATGCTCAGCTTGGATGGTTGATGGATGCTTAGCACCAGCAATTGAAAAATCAGTTAGACCTAGAATTTGATGTGCATTATTATTTTAAACTTGAATTAGCTCTTCAAGTCATAATGGAAGAGGTGACAACTCCTTCAGTCCAGTATTTCTCATGAATTACTGGAAAAAATTACATGTTTAGACACAGCCTGCATCTCCCAGCCAGGAGGGGTTGAGAATGTTTTCCTAGTACCTTCTGCAAAACTCTATGCGTAAGAAATTCAGTATTTGTATCTTCAGTCCCTTAGGGCTATCTGAGCAAAGATTAGAACAGGAAACAAGGTGACAAAGCTATGAACATTTCTGTCACGAGAGGCAATCTTTAAGTTCACAGAACTAGCTTATTGCAAGTGTCATACAGTCAGTTCTGGCTAAAGTCAGTGAAGTGTGGGTGTGCATATTTATAGTTCAGCATATGAAGGGAGATTTGCTGTGGCTGCACTCAATGGAAATTTGGCTGCTTACATGAGTTGTGGAGAAAAAACTACAAACTGTGTAGCTATCTTCCCTGTTACCAAAGCAGAACACCAGCTGAAGCCTAATGCAGTGCTTGGTTTAGAAATCAAAGCCCAAAATTTTCATTCATGTCTGAGGGTTCTTTAAGAAGTTGTTTTGTACTAGATTGGTATTTTAGGGTGCTTAGGTAGGGTAGGATGCCTAGGAGGTCTTTCCCAAATACGTTCTAGATGAACAGCAGTGCTATTACTATGAACAGTGTTTTTATTAGGATATTCTGTCTCCACTGTTAGGATGTTGGGGTTTTGTGGTTTTTTTAGAAGTTGGAGGGAAGGAGGTTCCCCTCCAGCAGTTGCTACCAGATGGTGAGTGCTGCTTGCAGTGCTGGGCTGCACTGACCTCTCCTCTCTTTCAAGGTGACTCTCACACTCTTAGGTTATTTGTGGGCATGGCAGATTGCTGCTTTCAAACTCATCCAAAAATGACTGAATGTCTAGAGGAAAAAGAAATACTGTCTTCAGTTTTCTGTTTCTACACAAAGTTTAGTTCCTACCACTTAATTAAAATTAAGGTTTTTGCCTCTGTCCTTTACAATGCACTAGTTAAGCATCTTCGGGAAAGACTGGTCTATTCACTAAGCTCCTTTCAGAGTCAGGGACCTTAATGCCCTGTTTTGTGTTGTGTGAGGGCTCTCAGTGGGTCACATGTAGAATTCTTGTCAATTACAATCCAATCTGTGTTTAAACTAAATCAGTTTCTTAATTTTTTTAACAAACAGAGCTTTGTCATTTCTGTCCCAATACAAAAAAAATGTAACTCTGAATGGTACGTTGCTTGTATGTGAAGACTGCATGGAACTCACCTTGGCTAAACAGTTGAGTTAGGATTTAGAGGTTATTTGTATTGCAACCAAGGATTTACTGGAAAAAAGTCGAACTGCCTTTTAACTGAAATACCAAAATGGATTCAGAGTCTGACTAGAAGGAGAATATGGAAGGAAATCTGAGATTAATTTAAAGCTATCAGGTGAAAGACTACAGGTATTCCTCAGGCTTTTTGTATTAAACTGTTGGATATATTGCCAGTAGTTGAAATTGAACATCTGTAATTGTGCGAAGTGATCCTATGTTTCTGTTACTTCCTGTGTACTTTTCATTATTATGATAACATATACCCGTAATTAATCCAATAAAGTGTTTCAAAATTATTGGGATGAAGGAAAAACAAATGTGTTCAAACAGGCACAGAAAAGTAGGCAAGATCTAGTTTGTTGCTTTACCAAAATCAAACTCCAACCAATGAATTTAAAATAATATGCAAATTTTGCACAAAATTTCTCCTTAATGTTACAGGAAAAAAATTTCAAACTTCCGGATTGTTTTCTGTTAATTCTGTAATATAAGTAAGTTCAGAGATTGCTTTTGTCATTTAATACCGAATATTGTAGTAATTTGTTATGCCTTTCTGTTACAGATTAACTAAACTCCAGATATTGGAACTTAGAGAAAACCAGTTAAAAATATTGCCAAAGTAAGTATAGTATAGTCCTAAAAATTCCTACAGCATTTGTTTTAACATTAATCCAGTTGTACCTCTCTCCTAAAATCTAGCATTTTTCTACTCCCTGCCTTGCAATTCTCACTTCATCAAACAAGCCCACACTGATGGTGATGCAGTTCCTGCTGTTTCTATGAACAAGAGCAATGGTCAGAATTTTCTGACTGAGACTCTGGAGCTCTGAGCGGGTTAACAAAGGTATAAGAGTTCAATGAAGAAAGAAACAGCTCCTAAAGACGGGATGTGAATTGCCACCTGCAGAGTCATGAATACGTTGTGGTGTACTGCTCAGAGAAATCTTTCTGATCTTTCTCTGGCAACAGAAATTGGTAGAGTTGCTGGTTTTGGTGGATATAAGATGTTTTGGTGGAGAAGAGGAGGCTTTTTTGCAATTGAATATTCACTCTGTCCAGCTCATGCTAGGAGGCTTTTGCATGCAGTAGGCTGAAGTGGAAATTGCCAGCTCTTCAAATACAACAGACAGTTTTTCTAGTGACTGTAGCTCATTATATGCCTAAGACATGATCAAGATTTATGTTCTATTGGGACTCCCTTTTTAAGTGCCTAGATACTGTACTGTGGAGTCTGCTGTATAAGCAAGCCAGAACTCATATCTGGAATGATATGCACAGCATCAGAAAGTGTGAATTTACATCTTAAAGTGTGAAGCATTCTGTGTTATAAATACTCTCAATTCTCTTCAGCTCTCTCTGCTATCACTAGTTTCCAATAGAAAAAAATTAGAGGACATGTAATTTAGAATGGTAACTCTCTAAATTAAGTTACTCCCAACTGAGGAACAGTAGCTATAATTAAAACTTACAGCTAATACAGATTTTGTTTATAAGATCACTCTGACCTTAATTGCCATAATTAACACTAACAGCATGAATTAGATGACATATTTTTAAAAACATAGCTTACTCTTGTAGTGATGAGAAAATAATACATACTTTAATGTGTTGAAGTCAAACATACCCTCTGTTGAAGGTGCTGGGAAACTTTTTATTGACTTAAGTGTTTTCAGAGTTCTATTCCTGATTGACAACTGAACAGCAACTGTCATGAAGAAGTCCTCTGTTTCACTTCCATAATAATCTACAGATTAAGCTCAGTACATGCTGAGCTGCCAGCTTTATTATTCTGTTCTGGTACTCTTATAGAAGATGCTATACAGCTTTAAAAAATGTAGAAAATTCAAAGCAGTTTTTTGATGTTAATAAGATATAGCAGTAGGTCCTAATATTTTGCTATAAGATGCCATTATATTTTCTTGTTTTCCTGTGACTCTCATCTTTCTAATATTTTTACAGTAAGTTCTTTCCTATTTTTAATAATAAATGTATTTGGATAAATTCTACAGCAGCAAACTAGCCCTCTTTCTGAGTAAAATATGCACATAATTTTTGACATTAACGTATGAAGTACTTGAAAGAATGTTAATCAGAATGGGTAATCAATGCCAGCACAGTGCATCAACCTTACTTTATGCCAAAGTTTTTGCCAAATATGTATCATTTTGTTTGGAGCTTATCCACAGCCAGATAATGACTGCAAGTGGCAGCATTATCATGCAAAAGAGCTAGATGAAACTATTTCTACTGAAAGGAAAGCAAAAACACATGGAGACTGTTTTAGAGGCATTTTTCTGATAGGTAAATTGGGAAAACAGTTCAGTAAAAATATGGTATTTTTTCTTCTTTTTTTAAGCTTCTATGGCCTAATTGTCAATAAAAAGAGTAAGCTTTTTAGAAAGAAGCAAGTTATTTTAGAGTATAATTATGATGATTCAGGGCCCAATCTTGCCATCACACACACCCCTCTTGAATTGTATGCCATTTGTAAGCTGTAGTGTTAACCTTAGTGAAGCTGTCTGTATACAGCAGCAGAATCTGAGGCATAGTTCAGGCTATCTGATCCTCTGGTATTGAGTTCAATTGATGCCAGGTTCAATAATATTTATTATGAAAGAGGCTTTCAGTTTATGGGAGGCATTACACAGTGCCATGTCAAAGATGAAAATAGGTGTAACTCCATGATCTAGTTAATGTTTGTTTCAATGTCGTTTGGCATTGAATTTTCCTGCTACCGTAACATCATTGGAAGCCTTGTTTGCATTTGGTCTGAAGGTATTTCTCTATCAACAATACTGAAAAGCAAGGAGATATTAGTCCCCGAATATGTGTGTAAACAGCAGGGAAATAAGGGAATATTTTGGAGACCCTCATTTTGCAAACATGCTTGTGTATGTTTTGTAGTTGAGTGGATGTGTTTGCTAGATCAGTCATTTCGGCCAGGGAGAAAAAGGGCCCCAAATCAATAAAGTTATCTTGTTATCCTGTTATTCTTACATAACAGTGGTTTACATAGTGTGGTCTATGAACTTTCAAAAGCTACAGAATGCTATGTTAGATCCTTTTGAAGGTGGTCTTCAGCAGTACTTCTGGGAGATTCTTTGGGGCAAATTTGTTAGGAACATACAGCACTAAAACTGGTATTGGCATGATCTCACAAAGCTTTGAGAGATAAATCTTCTGCAGGATTTCAGAGGGACTTAGATAAGTTTCATTAGAAATTGAAAAAGAATGATAGCTTATTGATAATCATCCTGTTCATTAGCCTCAAGAGAGGAGGGAAATTGTTTCTTAGAATCTTCTGAAAGTAGTCTTTTCATTTTTATTGGGTGTTTTTCTTTCTTTAGGACAGTAGGAATGTTAGCTAGAGGCTTTCCTTCAAAGCTTGTGTATACTACTTGTAGAGTGCAAAAAAATGCTTCTGCTGCTTTTGTTTTGATCATGTCTTTACCTACTTATGCTAAATTCCTAGTTTGTCCCCAGCTTAATTACTCCAATGTCATGAAAATCAGGTTTCTAAACAAATGTTGAGTGTCCTTATTGGAGATTATTTCATTAATAATATTAATAATCACATTAAATTACTTTCAGTAAACATGACATTTTTCAATATATTATTTTTGAACTGCATGTTCACAGCAACCGTAAATCTTACTGTATTTGAATGTAAACTGAAGCTTTGAATAGATGAGTAAAGTATCTTGTACTCATGCAATTGTTTCTTGAAGCTAGTGTGATATTCTGACAATATAAAAGACTCTACCATTTAGAAGAGAGAGACTCTACCATTTATACCACTTACATTTAATTTTTCCAGAATTTTATAGTATGTACACAGTTGCAGTTTATATATGAAAGTTTCAGATACTACTAATCATTCTGTGAGAATTTATTATTAAAAAAAAAGTGAATATGATTTCATATGAGGGATTCACAGTCTCTTAAAAAATACTTTCAGGTAGAACTGCTGTTGTCTGTGAAGTATCCATTGTGTAGACCACCATGTGCAATGGTAGATAATCTCTGTGGAGTCCCCAAAGTGAACTTAAACAGAGGAAAAATGTTTCCAAAACACAGCTTGAAGTAATGGATTTTACTTTTATTTCAGATATTACTTAGTATTTGTCATAAATTAGGTTAAAGAGTATTGATGTGTCACAAAATCCAATTTAGTGATCTCATTTAATGTATGACTAGAGAAAAAACGTGGTTCCAAACCACATCACATGGAAGCATCTTAGCAGCCTGGAGAGGTGAAAGGTGGTGTTGGATACTCTGATTCAATAGTGCTCATCTCTGTTTTTAACTGATCACTAGGCAGTAGTCTTTCTTTGAGAAGAAAGCATGTAGTTAACCAGCCTTTGACTGCTGAAGGGACATATTGTGAGTGTAGGTGAAAAGCTGAACCACTCTTAAGAAGAGATGTGCCACTGCATTGCTCTTTATCATGAAGATTTCTTTACTGGTCTTCAGTTTTTACAAGCTCATCTTGCAACCTCAAGTGTGTTGCAGAGTATTCTTTGTGTGACACTCAGCAGTCTGCAGGATCAGTAATATGTGCCTGGTTGACCACTTTGTGAAAATTTTATCTTTAATTAGGTAGCATTCCAGTTACTGAATAGTATCACTACTTAATACTGATTACCAGATTTTTGTAAATCTGGAAGATTTGATGTAGCTAGTATTTTCTTAGACTTAATTCTTTATTAATCCCCTTTCTGTGCAGAACCATGTCCAGACTGACTCAGTTGGAGAGACTGGACTTAGGAAGTAATGAATTCACAGAAGTGGTGAGTTTTGCCTTAGTAAAAGAACTCTGCAATTTTAAATCTCCTTATCCTTTGATCTGTTTTTAACAAATATGAAAACATAAACATTGTCTTAAGAGTTCTGCTACCAAGCATTATTTATACCTTATACTACTTTATGGAGCATGTTATTAAATTTGTGTGTGCGATTTTATGAATGTGAATATGTTTTTACTCCATTTTAAAATAATACTCTGTTATATATAGTGTGGATACTGTACTGGTAGATAATTAATAGTAATATGTGTTTGAATTATAAACATAATTGTTTGGCTTAAATTCTCAACACTTACTGATTATCATGTATTGAATGTTACAATTTTGTGTGTAATCTGCTGTTATTGTGCACAAACTATTTAGATCCGAGGGAAACTGTATTAAATTTGAGTGTTTTTCAAAGAAGTATTTACAGTTGAGGTGCTCTGATTTTTCCTTCAGCATGCATTGACTTGTTTCCTGTTTATGGTCTCACAGACAAATCTGTCTTGTATTTAAGAGTCTCATAACATCTCTCTGCTTTTACTTTCCTGGGTAAAGGAATTGAAATAGAAGTATAATGAAACTTGCTGACCTGCAACACAATAGAGTCAAACTTTTGTGTGCCACTGCTAGAACTAGCTGAACACTTGCCTAGTGATATAGTTTGGAAAATAGGGGAGTGTATTTAAGGAATTTTTCATTACTATGATAAAACATCTAGCCGGTACCATGGCTGCCATATTCTCATCACTCATTTGTGTGGGAACCTTAGACTGATGTTTAAATTACGACTTCCTCTTGGAAAATGAGTTATTGGGAGTCAAGACTGCAACTTAAGCAGAAATCCTGTCTATTTACCATATAACAAAACTTCCTTAGCATTTATCTCAACTTGATTGTACTTACTAAGGTGTAGTAGTATGTTTTTTGTATTTCTTTCGCAGGAGGGAAGTTTAAATAGGAAAGCATATGCAACATGGCTGTTTACCAAAATGGGGCCTTTCTCTAATAAACAAGACACTTTTCACAATACGTTGCAGTGGAAACACTATCCTGCACTTTATTTTATGGATGGAGTGGTTTGCTTGTATCACGGAGATGCACCCTCTGTTGATAGAAAAATGAAATTTGTTTTGATTTTCCCCCAAACCGAAAAATCACAGGGGTTTTTGACAAATGGGTCCTCTGAGTTGATGAAATTTAAGGGTTTTTAGACCTCCTCCATCAAAATGGCACATATGACATGTATTTAGAGTGTGTGCCTGTTGAAAAATAAAACTTTCTGTAAAAGACACCAAACCAACAGAAGGCCTTTCTTTAAAGATTATTTAGTGCTATGGTCAAGTTCTTGAAAGTTTTTGGTATACCCGGTATATATTTTAATTTCAAAAGTGAATTATCTGGGTTTTCTTTGATGACCCAGTGAAAAAAGTGAGTAAAACAGCTGCAGTAACACATTACTAAAGTTGCAGTAGACAAATCACTGGAGTTGTTTTTGCCATTCACTGGCATTTTTTCGTAAGATTTTTTAAAAAATGCCTTCCCGTTACAGCCTGAAGTACTTGAACAACTGAGTGGATTAAAGGAATTTTGGATGGATGGTAATAGACTAACACTTATTCCTGGGGTAAGTTCTTTTGCTGTGTTAAACACAGAGTATTTTAAATTACAGAGATACTTGCTTTGTCAGTGATCATGTATGTTGAAGCTGTTTTGTAATTTTAGTGTTACTTAAAGCCAAAAGCTGAGTTCACAGCTTTTTGTTTTCGTTTGGTTTTTTTTTTTTTCTTCATTGAAAGTTACGTATTTTTCATCTAAAAGTTCTGTTGCAATTCAGGAGTAATTCACGGGTAAAAATCTTAAATAAAATTTAGGTTTGAATGGCCTTTCCAAAAAGGGATGAGTCTGTGTAAGATAGCAATCAGGAATATACAGGATAAATATGTTGTGTGGATTTTTATTGGTCACAGCTGTAAAACAAGCAGTGCCAATTCCAGTACTGTGTAAACAGGGAGCATAGCCACTTCCTGAGAAAACAGTCTGTTGACTTTGTATGGGTTCCTGACATCTTTCAGGATTACATGTGGTCCAGGCTGACCTATTATTACAGTACTTGGGAACCTGAGCTTAAGTTGTAGCTAATAAATGAGTGTTTGAAATCTGGGAAGCAGATGGCTTGTTTTCAATCTTAAAATCACTAGCAGTGACATGAAATGTGGCCTTCCTGCCTGATCAGTAGTCTTTGCTACTGTTTTTCCAACACTAACTCTTAGACAGTTGAGTGGTTTGATTATAAAATACAAGCTGAACTGTGTTTTGCAGTAAAATAAAACTGTATTTCTGAAAGTGAAGATTTTAATAGAGTAGTGTGCATGAATTTTAAAGCTTGTGCTTGGTTCATATGGAATGGTAATACCGGGTATATTTTGGCTTGTTTCTCTCAGTTCAGTACAATTAGGGATTCATTGCTGTTTTTAAAGATGCAGTTTTACACAGAAGGTAAAAACGAGCATTTAAAGTCTGCTGGAGCATAATGATGTTCTCACATTATGTGTCTCTTTCTGAAATCTGTCCTAAAGCTTGCATTACTTGATTCACAGTTAACTAATCGAACCGTTGAATGTGCAGACGCCTGACTTTAGGGACATGCAGAGCTACTGTGGAGTGTCTGTGTGTGTAAAAACATCAGCTGTGCTTATCTGCACAAAATACTTCATTTGAAAGTTGGTATATTTTGCATAAAACTGTATTTCAGTACTCCAAGTCTCCTCTCACATTACACTTGAGAGGTCAAATCTGCTGGATTTTTTTTGTTTTGAACTTGCACTTTTTAGAATGTGTTCTTTTCTCTTGCTTTTAGTTCATGGGCACTTTGAAACAACTGACATACTTGGATGTTTCTAAAAACAACATTGAAGTAGTCGAAGAAGGTATTTCAGGTTGTGAAAGCCTGCAGGACCTACTGTTATCCAGTAATTCACTTCAGCAACTGCCAGAGTCTATCGGTTTGTATTTTTAAGTTAATTCATGTTGTTAAAAGCCTGTAGTTCAGACACAAACCACTTGAAAATATAGAAATGACATTCTAGATGTGTGTCACATGAGTAGAAGAAGTGCCAGTTCTTGATAAAGCTGTAATGCAAATAACTTAAAATTGTTTTGGAGCATTCTTTACTTTATACTTTACTTTTACATTATATATTTCTTTTATAGTAGTCTGTAAATGGATGAAAAACTGCTGTCTCTGTCAGAAAAAAAGCAGCCATTTCTTTTTTTTTCCCTGTCCCCACCCACCTATCCAAATGGTTGACACATTGTAAACTGGCGAACAAATTCTGTAAGCTCATCTCCTTTTTTCCTTAGGAATACAGCACTATAGGCATGCTAGGGAATAGAGAAGATGTGGTTGCTTGCCCATAATGTTGGTTTTTTCCCCCCCTCTTTATTTAAAGTTAAAACTCAGCTTAATGAACTCAAATGTCCGTTTTGATTTACTTGTTCCTATTATTATAGGTTCTCTGAAAAAGGTGACAACACTTAAAATTGATGAAAACCAGTTAATTTATTTGCCAGACTCCATAGGAGGGTAGGTATTTCACCAAAATAAGAAGTTGAATTGCCTTTCTGAACACTTTCTTTTAACAGTGGCTCCTCTTTCAGAGTTTTTTATAACTATTTAACTTCTTCTACGTGTTAATGTCCTAATACAATTTAAAGCGTTCTCTTATCTTAGTTGTACTTTGCAGCATATATGTTCCTATAACTTAATACTAAAGGACATATGTTCCTCACTTATTGTAGCCCACCGATCTATAAAACAAAAATTGAGTGTGACAGAAATATTGAAAAAAAATAAGATGCTTAAAGAGTCAGTTAGCTTTCTGAAACTGGTTTTGTTTTTGTTTTTGTTTTTGTTTTTTTTTTTTTTTTTTTTTTTTTTTTTTT
>VWYO01007748.1:69492-100476 GCA_013400275.1 Rhadina sibilatrix
TTTCAATGAGATTGAAACATTGCCTTCATCTGTTGGGCAGCTCTCAAATATAAGAACATTTGCTGCAGATCATAATTTTTTAACTCAGCTACCATCAGAGGTATGTATTTAATTGCAAGTCTGTAAAATGTATATTTTAATGTCTGTACATCTTGTGAATAACAAGTTACTAATTTTTTACAGGGTTTTCTTTGTGTGTGTTTTTAAAGGAATATGTATACAATTATACAAGTTTATAAATAATTTGATTTTTTTAAGCAACAAGTAGAAATTCATTGCTGTGTATTGAAACTAAAAGGTTTAGTATTTTTCAAGGCAAAATAGCCTCAATACTAATTGTTTTAAAACAATTTATTTCATATTTTCATATTTATGTTGTGAAGATGAATTAATTCTTTTTTTTTTTTTTAGATTGGAAACTGGAAGCATGTAACAGTGTTGTTTCTGCATTCTAATAAGCTTGAATTTCTCCCTGAAGAAATGGGTGATATGCAGAAATTAAAAGTCATCAATCTGAGTGACAATAGGTTTGTGAATGCTTTTAATCAAGGAGAAGTTGCATAAAATGCCACACTAATGTAGAGGGATTGTTATGAATACATTATAGCTGTCTTTCCTTATCTCACACATAGCTCAGAAGCTGACTGAGATGTATTTAATGTATTATTGTTGTATTCTGGATCTTGCAGTTCCATTATATTAAGCTATCTTTATTTTAATGACTTGGCAGATACATTGAAGTGCAGCTTCTCTACATCCATGATTGTTAGCATGTGTTTTTCTAGGGAATTACTTCGGTTATTTTCATAACCAAACTTGATTCTTACTTAAAGATTAATAGCTTCTTGAATTGCATATGGAGCACTCAGCAGTATCATAGGATAGTGTATAAGACCTTGGTGTTTTGTGGAAGGGGGAAAATAGCTGTGTTTTATTAGAGATGGTCATTAAAAGCAGACAAAATGTTTAGCTTTGGGGAATTGTTAATTTATGGAATTGAAGTATATTGGGAGAGAGAAGTCTAGCAGAGGTCTCCCTCTTCTCTGTACAGCTTCTCTGTATTCCATCTGTAGCTTGATTTATCTGTTACCCATTTTTCTTAGAGGCTAACAGACTCATGTAATTGATAATTTTGAAATCCTTATAGTAACAGAAGTATGATTTGATAGATATTTTAAGGAAGTATTCCGTAATACAGCACTCGTGTATGACAAGGAAAATGGGAATAAAGCAAGAATTTAGATTTAATTAACAGGTCTGAGAGCTGTTTACATTAATGCCAGAGCACCAATTATCCAGGATAGCCCCTTCCACATACATGTATCTTTGAGAAAAAACCTGATTTTCAGGTGTAGCACATTCTTCCTTAATTGACATGCATGTTAACAGATAAAATTGTGAGGATTCAGATTTATTAATTCACATTAATTGTTTTTGTATTCAAGTCACCCAGTTACCTTTATTTTAAGCTACTTGCTAAACTGGGCAGATACATGTTTTTCTTGTTTGTTTGGGGTTTTTTTAACTTGAATTTAAATTACATGTTGTAGCCTTTCAACTCTCACTATTTATTAAGTTCATATGAAAATGTCCTTTTAAAATATTTTACAGGCTAATGCAGGCTTGTTTTAAGTCTTAACAGTATGGCTAAATGTACTTACATAAATTCTTGTAATTGACAGACTGAAGAATTTACCATTTACCTTTACAAAACTGCAACAACTCACTGCTATGTGGCTATCAGACAATCAGGTAAGATTTTTTAATATTGAAAATAAATGATTGTTGACTTCATTCCTAATGGTATTGACAAGAACAGAGCTGTCTGTTAAATAAGGAGTACTGTATATATTAATACTTTCTTGACATTACTATGTCAATTCTCCTGAAGTAACCAATACTGAGCTTACCTGTCTCTGGAGATACATAATCCTGGGGTTCTGTGCTGTGAGGAAATGCAGTTTAACAGATGTTGGGGAAGTTTTCTGTTCATTTGGTTTTGTTTTTGTTGTGTTTTCTCTGGGTTTGTCTTTTTGTTGTTGTTTAGTTGGTTTTTGTTTTTGTTTTGGTTTGGTTTGGTTTTTTGTTTGGTTAGTTTTTTGTTTGTTAGTTTTAGGGTTTTTTTGGTGTGGTGGTGGTGGTGGTTTTGTTTGTTCAGGCTAATCTACACAGGAGAGTTAGTAGCTTGAACTTGGTAAACTTGAACTGAAATGTGTAGCCTGCTGTTCCTTTCACAGCTATACCAGTGGAGAAACTGAGCATGCCTGGTTTTGGGTTATGTTTCTTGCCACACCTTTGTTAAACTTTGACTGTTAAACTTTGAAGCTGTTAAGCAGTAATTCATGTGCTTGTATTTTTCTTTTTATTAAAGTCTTTGGTATTATGCTGATTTTCTGAATGGCATTAAGCTGTACAGGGCCGTCAGAAATCCACTAGCCTCAAATGTGCACTTTTACTAAAGCAGTAATTTCAAGGATCCTCTGCCCATCCCAGAGGGTGGAGGATGTTCAACCTGGTGTCAAAATAACAAGTGTACAGAAAAAAACAAGTGTACAGAATTTTTCTGTTTATAAGATTGTCTGCAGCTTTAAATAGCTGTGCATTTCTGATTAGTGTGCTTTGGGATAGCAGTAACAAGAAACTGGGTTACTTTTTGATTATCTAGTGTTTTCTTTTCACAAAAGCTGTTGCTGAGTTTGTCCTCAGGCAAAAAGCCTGTCGTCAGTCAAATACAGACATGTTAATATCGTCATTTTGTGAAAATTATTCAGAGGAGAAATGGTTTAATTCAAGGGAGAGTAGTCTTCAAAGTCAGAGGATGGGCATGCTCTGTGATATGTAGGTTGTATTTACTTTTTTATATTTATTTCTCATAACATAGCCTTCTTTCATTTACTTTCTAGTCTAAACCACTTATCCCTCTTCAAAAAGAAGCTGACCCTGACACACAGAAAACAGTACTTACTAATTACATGTTCCCTCAGCAACCAAGGACTGAGGAGGGTAAGGAATTTCTGAAATTACCTGTCACAGTGGTCATTTTTTGAAAATAATAATGGGAAGGCTTCATTTGCTAATACAATTTTCACTAAATAATGCTTAATACAAGTTTGGAGTATACTTGTAAGAGATGATGAGTTGAGTCTGATGAATGAGAACAGTAATTTAATGAGATTTAGATGTTGGAAAATTCTAGATGAAACTATTTCAGTGAGTAAGGTGAGAAATGGACTGACAGGAACATGTTCTGTGGTGCTTGCCACTCCCAGTGTGACACCCTCCTTCCTTCCAATAGAGCCTAATGGTTTGGAGTGAAGTTTTCTTAAGCAAGCATTAACTTCAAACTAGCAAAATGTTTCCTCCATTACCAAGTACATATTTTTTTAAAAGTACATAGCATTCTCAAGTTTATTTAGAAATGAAAAAAAAAAAAAAAATCAGTCCAGAAAAAGCATATTGCTCACATGTAATTTGAACTGTTTTTGTAAAAGGTTAGGCACAAAATTTTAAGCTCTTACCAGAAAGTTATTTCAGCACAGTTGTGAAATAGTTAAGGAAACAAGGAACATTCCAGTAGTAAGCCTAACAGGAGTTAGGGAAGGAGAATTGAATAAGTTTATTTTTCCACTTTCTTTCCCTTGTAAGGAAGAGGGAGAAGCTTGTGCTCCTTTAACAGAAATGAAGAGGGGAGCAATATATTAATGGAAATAATTGAAAACTGACAAGTTCCAAAATTTCTTGTTCCATGGCACAGGTGTCTAGTACACTGACAAAGGAGTAATCAAAAACATAAGCAAAAGCAGTAAATTGAGCATCACTTTTAGTGCCTTCTAATGTACCTGTAATATCTCTGATAAAATGTGAGAATTGGGAGATTCAGTGAAGTTCAAGACCTTTCCTGAAAGTGTTCTCTCCCTCAGAACTCTGTTTTTCTCAGGTTCTGGCTTTCTGTAGACAAGGAAAGGACTGTTTGTTTGGTTTAAGCTGACAGAATACCTGTCTGAGGAGGTAGTTCCAAAAGGAAGGTTTAGGCTTCAATAGATAGGGCTGGTTATTAGTTGGCTTTTGGTCAGGAAGTCTTCATAATTGTGATAGTGAAGTTTATCATAGTATTTTCAAATGTGTTAAAACTTTGAGTTTACTCAATAAATGCAGGGTAACAAATATTCCATTGTACTTACTGAGCCCTAAAATTAAGTATTTTTCTATCCAGGTATAGAAGTGGTTAATACAAATAGTCTTGGTATTGCTAGTGAAGGATATATATTTTCTGGGTGATAGTGGCAAATTTATTAGACTATTTGTCATGCTAAAAGTAGAACCTGGCTGATGTAACACCAAGACATGCTAAAGTAAGAGATACCAGGTACCTACAAGATTTTTTTAATCTCTTCTAATGTTAAGCAAGAAATATTTTTATCTAAAGCACCTGTCAACTGCATAACTGCTGCAGATTAATTTAACCTTCAGTTTTAGATGCTTAGATTGCTTTAGGATTAGTAAGAGTACAAGTTTTTCTCACTAACTCTTAGTTTTTGTTTTTAAATATTCATTAAATGAAATCAGAGGAATGTTCTTACCTGTGCTTAATGATATTAAGCACTGGTATATATAAATCTGTACAAGTATAATTCATCTTTATATATATACACACAAATATATTATTTCATATTTATATATAGAATAAAACCACTTAGCAGAGTTCTGCTGAAAATTTCCAAATGTGAATGTTAAGCCTAGCGTACAGCTGAGCATATGATTTTCTTTTTAAAGATAGGGATTTTTATTAATATAGAAGTATACAGCCAAATTCATAAAGCATTGCATCTAATCTTCAATTAATTGTGCTGTTAATCTTTTATCTTTTAGAAAGAATGATTACAAAAGCACACCAATCCCATCCAAGAGAAAGAAAGAGCATATTTTGTTTTGCATACTGTAGCCTATTCTTATAAGAACTTCTTTGGGTTTTTTTTTCCAGTTATGTTCATATCTGATAATGAAAGTTTCAATCCATCTCTGTGGGAGGAACAGAGGAAACAGCGTGCTCAGGTGGCATTTGAGTGTGATGAAGACAAAGATGAGAGGGAAGCACCACCTCGGGTTAGTATTGAATTTATTTTTGCATACTTGGTGCTTCCCTCCCTCTTACTTCCACCCTTAATCTCACCCTTTCCTTACTTTGGTTATGGGTTTCATTCTGCTGAATAAATCAAGCCATCAGTTTAGAGTATCTGGCAGGATGAAACTATGGTTTGGATTTTTTTGTTGTGTTTGCCTTTAGTTTGGGCGTTATTTGGCCAGATCATTTTTAGCAGGGCACAAGGGAAGAACTTAAGCTGATACATGGCAATGTAACTATGATGCTACCCGACTAATGGTGCTGTGGAGAACAAGTGGGGAAACCATGTTAAAAAATGATTTTATTTCAAGTGAATTACATTTAAGTGATTACTGGTTTAATCTTTGCTTGGAATCACTGGACACATTGGGGAAAAGGGAGTGAAAGTGACTCATAGTCTTGCCTAGTTGTATAAGCTTATGTCTGCCTCAGTGCAGGCAGGCTGGAGTATCAAGGTGGAGATGCTAGAGTATTCAGTGGTTTGGCCTAATTAGTTATTTGTTTTAAAGCTTATGTTTTAGTTCTGACATTTAAATAAATGTAGAACCTTATGGCTTTTTGTTATACAGGAGGGCAATCTGAAGAGATACCCAACTCCATATCCTGATGAACTGAAGAATATGGTCAAAACAGTCCAGACAATTGTACATAGACTGAAGGATGAAGAATCTACTGAAGATACTGCCAAGGAGTCAAAACGAGAAGTCCAGACAGTGTCTGTAAAAGATGTGGGGGTAAAGGTTAGAGATAGCATTATCTTCTGGTTTTGCAAGGAATTCCAAAGACTAAAGTGTCATTGATTCCTTTCAATTCTCTTCTCCCTCCTCTCTGATGCTTTAGCAAAAAAAAATTGTTAGATTAAAGAACCAGTTTATCTCTTCCCCACCTAAGGAGGTCTGTAACAAACATCTGGTTTGCAGTCACAGTCTTCTCCTGCACTAAGAACAAGAAAAGTGACCTAATTCTCAGGCAAATACAAACTTGGACGTGTTAAGGAGCTGCCTTTTTGGTTTCTGGAGGATGGCATCTTTGTCATCCTCTGATCTTCTTTCATCTGCCAGACTTCAGGATAAAATTCAGATAATCTCTAAGGCTTTCACTGCTCATGACTGAAGGCTTTGTGTGGTAACAAGCAGTAACAGCAAGCTGGCAAAAGTGTCCCAAATCTCTAAGACCTTGATGCAGCATGAAAGAAGATAGGACTACTTTTTGGTGCTCACATAGCATCATTGTAGGTATTGCCTGTTTTACTTTTTTTTTTTTTCATTTTACTGGAAATATAATGGTGTATATTGACACCAGTAAGGATAAGAGTCAGACTGATTGACACAGGGTAGGAACTCTACCTTAGTTATTTATGGTGTTTTCTTAGCATTTCTTATCTGGTGCATTCTGTTCTTTATAATTTCAGAGCTCAGATTTTTCCATTCCATATTTTCCCAAAGTATATAATGCTCGCTCTATGTGTTGCTAAAAGCATTTCAGGATGCTTTCTCTGCTAATGTTCTTAATTCTGTAGACCTCAGAAATTGGTTCGATAAAGAACAAAACCGATGAGAGAAAGCAATATTCAGCAGGAAGCTCTGTGCAGAAACCTAGTGAACCAGAAGCTGAGCACAGCGCTGCAAATTCACAGATGACTGCACTTGTTAAAACCTTGCAGAACACGAAAACAATTGTCAACCATGAAGACATGCTTGAGGTAATGGCATTGCAATGAGCATTACAGCAGTCAGAAATCGTGCTGGTGTTGTATTGAGTTTGTTCTTCTGGGAGATGAAAATTTCTGTTGACAATAGAGGAAAATTGCCCTCCATCAATGTTGTAAATTCAGACAGTTTTCAATACAGTATTTTTCTCACTCCAGATTTTGTTAAGTAAAAGTTGAAACAGCTAATAAAAAGGTCATAATTAAAAATGCATGCATTTAAAGAAAAGTAATGCAAACTCAACTAAAGGTTGATATACACTGTGAAAAGACTCATAGTTTGGTAGAATTCTCCAGTTGTTTGACTGTCAGTACTTCATTAAATATTCACTTTCAATTATTGTTGAAATAAGAAAATATCAGATCAGTGATACACTCTTCAAAATGGACAACATAAAGCTATTTTTCCTTTAGCAGGAGTCAGAAGAACTCTCCTCTGATGAAGAGATGAAAATGGCAGAAATGCGACCACCACTGATAGAAACTTCCATAAACCAACCAAAAGTGGTAGCCCTAAGCAACAGCAAAAAAGGTAAGATACCATAAAAAACATTGGAAGTGTTTTGTGATTTGGATAATTTCTTGACACACAATGGCTAAATTTTCAAATTAAACTAAGTAAGGGAGGCTTAATTTATATGTTTTAAAAGAAAGATTTTCCTAGTTGAGCAATGAAAGTGGGAAAAATTGCATATATTTGAGGGCATGCTAGAGAAACCTGTGTTGATATCCCAATTTTCTTGATTCTTGTCAGTTTAAATCAGACAGGAAGAGAAGGGATATCTGTTTTATGGGGTTTTGAGCTTGAACACACTCTTGACGTGCTTAAGAAAAAGATTGCAGAAAGTGGTATTTATATTGAAAATACTCTGTAACTCCCCCTTCACCCAGGTTTTGTGAATTCTTGCTGCAATAGACAGCTACTATGGGCAGCAGTATCACTTATTTAAGTTTCTCTACAGAATCTGTGGTCTCTTCCTCAGGTTTAAGAATAAACTATTCTTGTGAAAAGTCTTTCTCCAGAAATATTTCACTTTTTTATTTTTCTTTGCTCTTCTAGCATGAAAATTCTGAACATATTTTTTGTTAACTAAATTTTATATTCTCTGAAATATAAATGTGGTCTGGGTAACCATTTCCGTAAGAGTGAGAAATGGCCTAAGATTCAGAGAAAACATGATCAAGAAAGAGGATAGCAAATAGTGTTTTGCTTCATATGATATTCAAGTCCAGTACTTTCAGGACAGAAGGGTTTTCTGGACATTAGATGTATAAAGGTGAGATTTGGTGAGGAGAACCACATTGGTGGAAGCAGGAAGAGTCTGCTGAGGATCACATGCAGATGAAAAGGTGGATGTTTATCAGTGCTGTCCTTGGATTTTATGTCTGACTAAAGCACCAGGTCAAAACTTCTTTCTTGTCTCTGAAGACAGACATTAGTTCCACAAAATGTATGCGTTTGGCACGTGTAACTGGCTTGAAGCAAAAATTTAAATGTATTTGTTTCTACACTCATGTCAGAATCACGGCTGGCTTCAATTCCCCCAGAGAAATTATTTTTATACGGATGTAGTATGTAAGTATGCATACATTATGCAAGAATCAATGTGCACAGGGGTAAATTACTCTGAAAATGTTGTCCTAAGAGATCTGCAAAGCATGGGATTGCATTGAATTCAAAATCTGCAGAAGAACATTTTTCATTGCTGTTTTTTTACTTTACTAAAAAGCTATACAGAGCTTATCCAGTGATCTAAATGGTTCCAGAGCACTTGATCTAATAAATAGTTTAATAATGATAGAATGTTCAAAATCAGGAATGGTGTACCCTTTCAAAATACTGCATGTGAAACAGTGTGCTTAATTTTCTTAGAGGCCAATAGACTCATGTAATTGACAATTTTGAAATCTTTATAGTAACAGAAGTGTGATTTGATAGATATTTTAAGGAAGTATTCCGTAATACAGCACTCGTGTATGACAAGGAAAATGGGAATAAAGCAAGAATTTAGATTTAATTAACAGATAAGGGCTATTCACATTGGGCCAAATATTTTAAAAAATCGAAAATTTCCCACTGTATTTTTTACGTTTAAATGAACTTTGCAAAGGTATTAGCTTACATTTTAGTTTCTGGTAATAAGAATTACTGAAGAATCAAAGAGACAGTTTCTAAATACTATACATACACGTATGAAATGGCTATTAATAAGATCGGTGTGTCTAACTAAATGGGTAATTTTTTATTTCAGATGATTCAAAAGATACTGATTCCTTATCAGATGAAGCTACCCACAATAGTAATCAAAATAACAGCAACTGTTCCTCTCCTTCTCGAATGTCAGATTCTGTTTCCTTAAATACTGACAGTAGCCAAGATATTTCTCTCTCTTCTCCTGACAAAGAAACACATGCTGCTGTTTTATCCAAAATCAGGTTTGTAAGATACTGTAGACCACTAAGAAAACACATTAGAAAAATGTTACTTAATATTTTGTATGATGTTCCTTCCTTTCATTCATTCATTTATCATTCATCATTAGATATTTAGAATTTCAGTGTTTTATAATAAGGTTAATAATGTTCTCTTAAAGTTAATAAAGTTCTTGGAAAAAAAACTTTCAAAGACTAACTTTAGTATACAATACACGATAATCGTTTCTCTTAGTAATAGGGTGTAATAATTTTATCTTTGTACGTTTTGTCCCTACAAAACACATCACTATGCCATTTTAAAGACTCTGTGTTTTTATTTGCTTAATTTTGAAAATCAGTTTGATTGCTAACATGACTATTAAAGGTTATTAAAAACTTAAAAAGAATGAAATTACAGGTTGTTACTCTTCTAGGGATTTTAGTTAAAAAGTGCCATTTTTCATAAAAACTGCTAATACAAACAAGAAAATTGTCCAAAATAGGAATTAAAATAAATTAATAAAAACACTTAAATTATTGTCACATTGTACTTCTTGACACTTTTGAGCTGTCTTTAATTATTCTTGTTGAGCTTAAACAATATTCTAAAGCCACGTGACATAAAAACATTGCACAAATGAGCTCTCTATATAATGTACTCCTTCAATATAAGATAGCAAATCATAAATCTGTTTCTTTGTCCTGGTTTGTATGCACAGCATGGTTACATGTTAATGGTATTTTTTTTCCTAAAATTATTTTTAGAGAAATGCATTCCTTTTTAAGAGAATCACTTTAAGAGCCATCTTTTTTCTTCCAGGCAAGAAGACGAAAATTTGAATAATCTTCTGCAAAATGGAGGAGAATTGAGTATTACAGTGGAAGAAAAACTAAATGTGCAAGAGAAGGTTACAAATTTGTCTGAATATGAATTGAGCATTGAAGAAAGATTAGGCCTGATAGGAAAAGGTGTTGATCTCAGCACTCCTGTGGAGGAGTCTCATAAATTAGACCAAATAAACATGAATATCAATAAATTGGTTAGTGAAGAGGCAGTGCCAGTTCCTGTAGAAAAGTTAGAAACACAGAAAATGGTTTCAGTAATAGGCTTTTTGAATAACAACGCAAAAGAAGAAAGTGAGCACTTGGAAAATGGGAATAAATATCGTATAAATAAAGTAAACGGACATGCTGAGGAAACAGTACAGTCTCCCAGTAAAGACAAACTAGCAAAAAGCACTACAGTTGATGGGGATTCTGCTGAATTGTCTGTTTCTAGAAGCACTGAAGATTTGTCCCCACAGAGGAGTGGTCCTGTGATGAAATCTCACAGCATCACAAGTATGGACAGTGGTGGGCTGAAAATTTATGATACTGTAAATGAGAATGGATCTCAGCAGCCAAACTCAGCGGTGAAATCAGGATCTGATACTGCAGATGGAAAAAACATAGTCCGAAGTAAATCTGCTACTCTTCTCTATGATCAGCCTTTACAGGTTTTTCCTGGGTCATCGTCATCATCTGATTTAGTATCTTCTACAAAAACGGTGTTCAAGTTTGACTCAAATCACAATCCTGAAGGTGCTAATGTAGTGAGGGGATCAGTGCCAGGCGGTGCACAGATGCTCTGTGCTCCCCAATATAATATTCAGTACAGCAGCAGTGCAGCAGCAAAAGATGCCTTGTGGCCCCAGAAACAAAACACCCAACTAGAGCAAGGCACTTTACCTCCTTCACGTCTGCTTAGGTCTGACAGTACGGAAACTCCCAGTTACGTAAAGCATTCTGGCAACATGAATTTCTCCAATCATAACAATGTGCGAGCCAGTGCCGTGTACAACACTCACCAGCGGATGGCTGGGAGACACGCAGATCTGTGGGCTGTTCCACCAGCTGACAGACTGCTCCCAGGAGCCACCCGGCACACTCTTCAAAGGCAGAGCAGCGTGTCTTCTACAGCTTCCATAAACATTGGGGATAGCGGCCCTTCAAGACGAGCCCAAGTTCCTGAAGGGGACTACTTAACATACAGAGATCTGCACTCAATGGGGAGAGCGGCGGCGGCAATGCCGGGGCAGCAGAGGCCCCTCTCTGCCCGGACATACAGCATGGATGGGCCCAACGTGGCGCGGCCGCAGAGCGCGCGGCCGTCGGTGAGCGAAATTCCAGAAAGAACTATGTCGGTCAGCGACTTCAACTACTCGCGGACTAGCCCCTCAAAGAGATCCAACCCAAGGGTTAGCTCCGAGCACTCCCTGTTAGACCCTGCAGGAAAAACTAAGGTCCCTCACGACTGGAGGGAACAGGTGCTGCGGCATATTGAGGCTAAAAAGTTAGAAAAGGTAAAAACAATATTCTGATTTATTTTTTTTTTTTCCTACTTTTCTGTTGCCTAGATGTGGAATAAGAAAAATACTCTGTTTTGAACAGCTTTTAGTCGCTCGTGAAAATCTGATTTTGATCCTGCTTTAAAAAGGATAAACATGTTTGTGATGAATGTCTGAGAAACACTCAGATGGTAGACTGTAAATGATCTTTCTCCCCAAAGAAAAAAAAAAAGGTGCTGTTGTTTTTACATCATACTTGCCAGCTTAGCCAAATTACTTGTTAATACGTTAAATAATCTCATGCAGACCTGCTGGACTGCAAGACCAGCTCTTTTAAGTTAGGTAATTTTTATTGTAGCTTTTTATTGTACCTTTGTATTCACAATTTACTAAAATATTCCATTACACTTCCTGATCTTTCTGTTCTGCCCTTTTTTTACCCTATTTCCTCTCTTTAAGAGCAAAGAAAAAGAAAGTCAGTAAAATTTATTTAGAAGTATAAGTCTTCAGCTTTAGTTGCTGAAGAATTCAAAAGCCATAATTATCATGTATTTGCCTCCAAGCCAGTTATCTTTTGAAGTTGGGTATCTGACAGATTGTTGAATGAATATTTATTGCTTGCTGTGAGATGAGAACACTTAAAAATCTTGTTCATTTCAGAAGAATCACAGTAGGTTTTGATATAAGTAGAGATGATGAACAGGATTCTTTATGTACTGTAAATGCCATCAAGAATTTGAGCTGATACGTAGAGCTGAACAATTACATATCTTCAAAGAATTTGAGTACAGCCTGGAAGAGTGTAATCTGTGCTGTCCAGCTAACCCAGTTGAAAATATCATCACTAAAAATGACTTGAATGTCATTGGCCGGATCGTGTTTCTTTGGAAGGGAATTGAGTAAAGTATTCAAATGACATTTTGATCATGCCAGATAGATGGATTTTGTTTTTTAGCTTCTTTTCTAAGAACGCAGTTGCTTTGTAATTATTATGGTAAATACTTGAATATCTGTGATGGTTTAATTGGAGATAGTTGGAGAAATTACTTTTAACTATGATTTTTCTTCAGAAATCCCAGTATTTGGAGGGATGGGTTTGCTTTTTGTTTTTTGGGGGTCTTTTTGGTTGGGTTTTTTGTTTCAAGTTAAAATCTGGGGGACAGACAGGGACAGGTTTCATTTTTTATAGAAACCTACACAATAGCTGCACATATTCTTCTGATCCAGAAGATCTGCTGCAACAGGAAGTGTCTTAGGGTAGTACTGTGCTGTCGTGGGGGCCCCCTTGTCCCACAAGAGGGTCACTAAACTCACCATATTCTAACTCTAGTAAAATGTGCACTCCCTCATTTTCTGTTCTCCTGGATGGATATATCAAATCTTACATGAAATGACAAGAGAAACAAAAATACCAGCAATCCCTGAGTACAGAGGGAAGCAGAACTTCAGTGTGCTGCTAATGCAGTTTGGTTGTAGCTTGTTCACTGGCATGTTAGGAACTGTGTTTAATGCAGCAGTAATGCCTTTTTGGGTCTGCAGCAGTGTAGTCACCTTCACTTAAATGGCATTGACTGCCTGACTTGATTCCCTTTATATCTGACAATACTTTGCATTATGCTTTATATGTAAACTTTGATTTTTCCTACTAGACTGATGAGGAATAGCTGCTATTGAGATTTTAGCTGTGCATTTCATTTAACAGATCTTTTAAGTCTGTTTTTATGTTCCTTTTGTTCTGGCCTTGAAATGTTTTAAAGCAGCCTTTACTTAACAATCTGAGACTTATATGGGTTTAAAAGTGAATGTGTATATTGAATTGCCTACTTTATATTTTTTAGGATATAAGCAAAAAGAAAAATCTAAATTGTGGGAAATGTAGATACGATCCTGTATGGCAGCTGGCAGATAGCTAATGTGGAAATTTTGGGAATTAACTGAGTATTTCTTACTTCTTTTTAAGTAATGGCGTTGGTATTTCTGTTTGTAATTAAAAATTAGCCACATGGTGAGGGTGCTTTATCTATAAAGCAGATTTCTGAAATGTTTTGAAATCTGAAAGAAATTTCCAGTAATTAACAGAACTCATTTAAGGAACAAGTTCAATTACAGAGCTTGTTTAAGGAACATTCATTGGAAACTACTTTGACAAAATTTTCATGGATTTAAAATGGCAGTTCTTTTTTTAAAAATGTAAGTTACAACACTGAAACAAACACATATACAAAGTCAAGCATTGTGATGAATATTTAATCCCTCTTTTCTTGACCAATATAGGTTGATAGTTTTGCTGTGACTCTACTGTTACTGAATTTATGTTACTGAAATCATGTTTATAACTTCTATCCTTATAGATAGAAATGCTTATTAGGAAGGAGGGTGTACTGGGCTTTTAGGGATTGGTTTTGTAGATTGTTGGTTTCCTTGGTTGTTTTTTTTTTTTCTTTTCCTAAGCTCCTGAAAGACATGTTGATTGTGTTTTTATAACATTAAGTAACTGAACAGAGAAGGAGGAGCGAATTCGCCTAAATTTGTCCCGAGTGTCTGCTTGTTGGACAAATTGGAGAAACTAGTTCCTTGTTTATTAGCCCTTTTTCCCTGATATAGGTGGGAAAAACTTTTAGGAGTTTAATTTGCATAAGAAAAGATACAGACTAGTTTTAAGTGTAGCAAAAATGATTGATAATAGGTTCCAGCCAAATAGCCAGCATTTGTAATACCTTTAATAAGCTGTAAGGTCCTGGTATGGGCCATTCTCTTAGAAGTTGGACTTGAGATTCTTGTGGGTCTCTTTGAACTCAGAACATTATGTGTTTCTGTGAAATGCAGAGAATAACTAAAATTATCTGTCTGGGTGAATGAAGGTGAAAATAGTTCATGAGACCATTTCTAAATAGAAATTCTGCCTATATTAGAAGAAACAATTTGCTTACCTGATGAAAAGCATATTTTATTGGGGGATACAGGAGCTTATTTAAATGTCAAACTGCTCTCTAGTGGTTGTATACATAAGATGTTGGAAAGCATGCAGTCAATTCAGCCCCACCCCCAACCTCATAAATTTAGTGCACAGTGAGTTTTAAAAACCATAATATTTTTCAGCATATTTTCCTTTTAGAGTGTGACATACCCGTTTTACTACCTAGTATGTTACAATAGACTTTTATAGCACTCCTATTGGCTTTTATTTAGGAACTGAAACTAAAATAGTGCCTGTCTGAAAACACTAGTATTGCACATTTGAATGTGTGGTAGAGGAATTTCTCATCCATAAATTGCAGTAAGAAATATCTGCAACAGTTACCTGCAGATATCTATTACATGACCTTGCTGAGCATACAAAATTAGTTACTGACCTTGATTGTCCTTCCCTTGCGTACATATATATTTTCCTTTTTTTTTTTGTTGTTGTTGCAGATCATGTGGGAGTTCATTAGATGTGTGTTTGCATTGAATTTCTAATTTCATCTGAAATTAAGTCCTCTGTTTTTTATCTGCTTTATCTACTATTTATCTCAAATGCAGAGCTTTTAGAGGAGGGATCATAGTTCCTACTTTTGTTTTTCTTAAAGTTGTCAGTTTACAGTGCCTTACTAAAAGAGAACTGTCTAATTGTTTCAGTACTGATATAAAATTGCAGTTTAAACCAAAGTTTGAAACTTTTTCTTCAACACATTTTTTATGCCACATACTTAACCTGCAAAAATGTTTTAATTGATATGGCCTCAGATTTTCTCCCTAGTTAAACTTGCTTCAGTGTGTCGAGGACAGTGACTTCAGTGGCTCTGTGCATACATAAAATAAAACGTTTAAGTGTTTGTAAGATCATAACCTGAAGAATATTTTTACATAGTTACATATCTTGATAAATTACAGGAGTATTATTTATTTAGTACTTGCTTATTTGACAGTTTGATTTGAGTTACATTTATTACTTTTTTCCTTTTTGAACGGACTTCTGAACCATCAATGTGTTATAATGATATTTTGTGGAGTTCAGAAGTCAAACCACCATGCTGTAAAAGGAATAAAATTCTTGTGGATTTGGTGTGTAAACAGCAAAGGTTCTCAATCTGCAAACTTTTTCTGTCAGTCTGACAGTACAATTTAAATTATGTGTAGCTTTTTCCTTATGCAGCTCTTCAGTAGGAAGAGTCTGTTATGTTAGTTTTGTGGATAGTGGGAATGAAAACTGAAGGGATTTCTAGACACTTAGTATTGTCTCAAAGGATGACTTTTGTGCACCTTTACCCTGCAGTTGATTCTAGGTAATGTTAAATAAAATCAATCAATAAAAAAGAGTAATATTTAAGCTTAGCAATTAAGTTACCAGTTAAGGTTATTTCAAGATAAGTAGAATATCAAGTCTTGTTCCCTGCAGATATTGAAATTAGTTCCTCTTCTATGCCCAAATTTTATGGATTGTCATGACAGACTCCAACCAGTCTTAAAATTACAATATTATTCCATACAAATTTTCCTAAATAAATTCCATTACTTATTTTCTTGCACCTAAGTAAATGCATTAAGGCATTTCAATTCCCAAATCATGCCCTTTTGGAGTCTGAAATGTTTATTCTTCTGTAAGCTGCAAAAGGGAGAATATGTTCTGGCTTTTATCATTAGAAAAAAAAAAAAGTAAACCACAGAATTATGCTACTAGCTGCCTGCATCTAAACTTATTCCATTACAGGCTGATTTGACTACAAGTTGTTATGATTATGATGAACATACTGATTATTACTTTGTACACAGCCATTTTTTCTTGATGTATTGTAGTTCCTAATATGGACTATTGATGACTGAATAACTGATTTCTAGTAAAGATGTATTAAATTAAATATAAACTAAAGATACTGAATTATATATATAAAATATATTAAATACATAGTAAAAAATATACTGACACATGACATTTCTTAGTGTGTATCAGTTCAGAGTAACTGAAACAATTCTTCTCGAGCCTCAAATATTTGCATTATTATTTTGCAGGCCATAATGCCTTACGACACAGTAGCAAAGCAGTTGACTAATGGAGTTGGTACTTAGAATTAACAGTCATACTTAGTGTGACATTTAGATAATGTATTTATTCCATATTCAATTTTTAATAATTTGGAGTGAAAATCAGGGGGGTTAATGACTTCACACTCAGATTTCAGAAGGTGTGTTCTCTGGTGCAGCAGTCTTCAGGAATTTTTCTAGGAAATGTACAACCTTCATCATTCTCATATTGAGAAACAAAATTAACAGGAACGCTTCAAATGCATCAGTTTCTCTCTTTCCAACTAAAAAGAGGTAGAGGACAGATACTCCAGAGGAGTCTATTCTTATGTTAAACTAAAATTTTCTTACAAGACCATGTAATTTTAAATAGTATTTATTTTGTACTGTTAGTAGAGCTTCTGGGTTTCTTCTAATTTAGTGTTGAGGTGCTGTGCTCGTGTAGAAAAGGACAGTAATGGTGTTTGCAGTGTTCTCAACTCTTCCCTCCATCAACTGCACAATCATTTCTTGTACTTTTGGAAAACATCTCTTACATGAAAGAAGATTTTATAAATCCTTGAGAGTTCATACATCTCAGATTACGTAGTCATACCTTTAAAGTCACTTAACTGAAATCTCAGTTCCTGATGTACAAGTTCATACCTCTGTAAATTTTAGGAAAGCTCTCCCTCTCTATTGCAGATCTGTCCTAGATTTTAAATCCAAATTTACATTGTCACATATCTCTTTGGTCGCAGAGATTGTGGCTATTTATTGACCATCTGTTTGTCTCTGCCTGAGAGTGAATCCAGTGGATCTAGGGGTCTTTACAGATGATGGTCTGCTAAAGACACTTTGAAGAGAGAACTTTTTAGTCCCACTCTGCATTCCTTCTACTTCTATCAGTCTTTCTGCCACTTACAGAGGATGGAGGGATATAGGAGCCTCTGAGAGCTTCCTGTAAGGAGACTTCAGGGAGTTGCCTGTAGTGGTGGGGCAAGAGGACCACCTGGTTAATCATAAACACTGTTCTGAGAAGAGTAGTAAGAATATGGTTTGAGGCACTAAGAAGCTAAAGGAAAATTGGCTTTGGCAGTTTGGCCTGAAATTTAGAGGAACGGTAAGCTCAGATTGAGTGTCTAATGAATGTAGATTTAAATGCTAAGAACAGTCTTCTCTCCCAAGAAAGGAAGAACCTCTGCAGACTTGTCTGGAAGCTTGAAAAAGTTAGACAACAGGGAAGGTGTAAAAGAGAAACGTGAAGAATGCTTACTATGTCATTGAGACAGAGGTTATCCAAGAACTTTGGCCAAGATAAAACTAGTTTTGTCAGTAAATACTGTTTTTAAGGGAGTTTCCAATGACTGTGCTACCAGAGCATCTGGGGAATATGAGTATGCAGAGGCATATGGCTTTGATTATTAAACTAGTTTTAGTTTCACAAGATGAAGCTAGGACAAAAGACCAGATGTTTGCCTAAGGACTAGTGACCATTTTCAGAATCAGATTAGTATACATAGTTAACAGGCAAAGGCCAAAATGTATTTATTCATGTAATAATTGTTACAGTATCTTAGTCAAATTACATTTATTTTGAACATTCCTTTCTTTAACTTGGAAAAATTAAAAGCTTTACAGAAAACAACTTTGAATTTGCTGGGTTTTGATGCTTTGTGGTGTATCTTTTTCCTACAGTTGGGGTAGGAAACCCCTTTCATGGGGCTGTCACATTTGCAAGGTAGCTTCATTTTATTTATCAGGTGGTCCATGGAAGATTTTTTGTTTCTTCCTTTGCACTGTCTTTTTACTTTATTTTGTTCTTAAAGCTACAAAAGACCATGGTGGCAAGATAGTAATATCTCTTGCTTTCATTTTTTTTTATCCTTGCCAATATTGCAGGGGTCAAGTTTGCAAGATAATGAAGCTCAAACCCAAACCACTGTCACATCTGTCCTTGAGGTCACATTACCTGTCTACAGTAGGGGTAGTCTCAGTTTTGTTCAAGCCTCTTCCTTTAAATGAGGCTTATTCATATTCTTGAGTGAAGTATTACTGGAATGCACTGTTGATATTATCAGTGTGGTTATAGCAAGAAACTTCAGTCAGTCAAATTTCTGTAAAATTTTGTTTGTACTTTAGTAGTGGAGTGGGGGGAAGAAACAAAATAGTAAGGGGTAATTGGATAGATTTACACAGGTGTTTTACTTGACTACCTCTTCTACTTCTCTTCCTATAACATATTTGATATGTTGCAAATAAAATGAAAACCTGAAAATTTTAATAAGCACCTTTGTTATTTTTTCAGACACTTGAATATTTCAATTACTTTATTTACATGTAATTCTGCATGTGATCTGCTGATTGCATGCTGATTTACAGTAAATAAAGGTAAATAGGGTCACTGAGTAGTGTTTATACATCACAGTGGTACTGTTCTTGCATGGTTTTTATCTTGCATGACAATGGAATATGTTTGTATTACATGTATAACATGTCCTGTGGTTTATGCATGCTGCACTAATCTCTGTGTTAAATCTGTCCCCTCTTTATTCAGAGCATGCTGTCTCGGTCCTTTAATTCCAATTATGCTGCAGTTAGCAGCTTTCACTATGGCAGCTCTAGGGATCTGCATGGCAGCCAGGGTAGTGTTGCCTTGAGTGTTGCAGACGGAAGAGGTTCTGGTGTGCACATTGTTCGAGTGAGTACCTACAGGAGGCTATTGCAATATATAGAGGGGGAAGGAATAAACTGTAAGGGGGTCCTTAAACTGATAAGGGTTATCCTTTTACATATGCACAATGCCTTAATAGAAATAGTATAATTTATATGCTGAAGTTTTTTTTAGGCATTAAATGTTTTGCCTTCACTTTATATGCTGTAAACTTATTGCAGGGCTTTTCAGTTTAATGTTGTCAAGTTGAGTTCTCTAACTGGCTTTGTAGATGATTGAACATATGTAAAACTGCCTGGTTTTGTTGTACTGTTGTGATCAAAAGACTACCATTCTGAATTTAAGAATAGGCTGATAAGGTTTGAATAAAATCCTACTATTCTTCTTCATCCCCCAAAACAAATTCTGTTGATACAAACTGTACTGTAAGATACTGTAAGCATTCAAGCAAATTCATAGTCAGAAAATATGAGGAGATCAGTTTTTAAATGAGCATCCTGAGTGATGTTTTGGCATCCATAGTGAGCAGAATAAAGTCAACAGAAGACTTACTTGAATACTTGAATAGTTAGCCCCTAGGATTTGTTAATTAATTTACTGCTGATAAAAGCCACTTCTGCAGTTGTGAGATTTGTACATGTCCATCAGTATTTTATGGGTGTATGGTGTCTTGGTTAGTGAGATTTTCTGCATAAATAATGTCCTAGTTAATCAAAAAAGATAAAGAATTATAAAGCCCTTGAAATGTTTTAGCCTGAGCTTCTTTTGAGAATTTTTTAGTTTTAATTGTATCAAGACAGTTGTCTTTACTGCCTCATTCTGTTTAAAGCATCCCCAGGCTTCAGCTCCAGGAGACCAATGCCAGGATGAAGTGTTCATTTCAGGACAGCAGAATTACTCATCTGCCACGCTTAGTCTCAAAGATGTTCCTCCAGACAGCATCAAAAAAACAGCTGTGCAGGTAATTATCTGCATAACAACATGGATAGGACATCATTTGCTATTATTCATAAGGCTGTATTTTTTATTAGCAGTAGAAACTTGTGTTGGGATGGCAGTTGGAACTAGGGCTTCTTTAAAATGTAATACACAGGCCTCAAAGCTGGCATAAATGAAACAGCATCCTCTTTTTGGAAGACAAAACAGTTGACTATATGAAGAAACATAGTTCTTGTTTTCCTTCAGTAGTTGCTTTGAAAGAATATTTTGCAGCCAAATAAGTACTTGCAAGTGGAAACTGGAACATGGCAGATGATTTCAGAAAAGTAATATGAAGTGGATTTAAAGAACAAACTTGAAATCTGTTGTGAAATCATGATGATAAACCAGAATTAGTTGGAGACACTCTGTATTCATCTCTAAGCACCATCTCTGGTCTTACTACCATGAAACAAAATGGATTCTTGTCAATCATTATGATGCAGAACAGATTTTATTCTTACACCTTCAGTAGTTTCAGTTGCATTTCTACAGACAATGGGGTGGGGAGCTTGCATAGCTGTGGCTACATAATTACCTCTATAAACTCTGCCTCTGGCAGTAAAAATAGTTTTTCTGTCATACTTAAGGTTTTCAAAAAAGGCAATGGAAAATTGTGTCAATTAAATACATATGATCTGTAAATAATCTGAAAATGTATTATTATCATTTCTGAGAATCAGTCTGACATAAACTCAACAGAGCAGATTCTGATGTGTCCATTCACATAGCATGGTTACAGGTTAAAATTTGCACGCTTCAATTACCTGTGATACTGAGAGTATTTTAATATCCTTGTATCCCGTAACTAATGTGATAATGGTGGCAGGCCAGTCTGAAACCCAAGTGTTTAGCATCTTTGGAACCATACAGATGAATCAGTGACTAATTAGGGTGGATAAAAACATAAGATGTATTGGCAAGGGGGTAAAAAGGCTGCCTATCTGAACAGAGTTTCACTAAGGAAACATTGCCACCTCCAGCATCATTCCTGGTGACATGGTTGGAATACACTGTATGTCTTGACAGTTGTGTACCTCACTGCTGCACAAAAGAGTAACATTTATTGGAAATAGTACAATTTTGATACTAAAATCTTGAGCTTGGATGTGAACTTGCTCAGGGAGTTTTCTTGTGAAGGGGTTCACCATAAGATGCTTGGGGAGCATGTAGTCTGCCATCTGGGGGTGGGGAGGATTTTTTGTTTTGTATGATCTGTTGGAAATTGTTACAAAATCTCTAAATTTCTTGCAAGAAGAGTGCAGACTATAATGGTATAAATCAAGTCTCAATACCATGAGTTGCACTGCTACAAAATAATGTTTGGGAATACTCAGTGAGAAAAAACAAGTGCTAAAAGCAAAGGCTTTTTTGTGCTAATAAATAAGCACTCAGACTAGGTTTTTGTTTTTCAAATTGTTCAGCAGGTCAAAGCTGATAACCATAAACAAAATGGATATAATTGTACATGATCCAGAAGAATACTTTTAGTAATGTTGCTGAAAATTACGCGCAGTCACATAAGAGAAGTATTGAATTAATAAAACAAGAATTGATGATTGCTGCTTATAAAATGTATGACCCTGAGTATTCATATTTTTTCAGATGCCTTTAACAAATGGACAAATGTGCCAGCCTCAGAGACTTCCAGCAAACTACAGCCAAGTCCATCATCTCCCTCCTCAATCATCAGTCGCAAGACATCCATCTAGAGAGCAATTAATTGATTATCTGATGTTGAAAGTTGCCCACCAACCTCCCTATACCCAGTCACAGTGCTCTCCCAGACAAAGCCACGAGTTGGCAAAGCAAGAGGTAAGAGTAAAATCTGTCTGACAGATATGACATCTGTCAGTCAGAGATGACAAACTGTTACACTGTTTTAATTTATTATAATTTCTCTGTAGATGGTGACAGAAACAAAATAGGGATTTATCTCCAGAAAAAGATGTTATCTCAGAGCAATTCAACTCCTCAAATCACGCATTCCTTCCAGTTTTGAGAGAAATGTTGGTAGAATTTTAACTGAATGTACCAGAAACTTTAATTTGCATCTTTTTACTGAGCTAGAAAATAATTTCTCAACTAAATTTATTTATTTATCTCAACTTCGTTATTTAGCTAGTAACTGAAGAAAATGCAAAATCACAGGACAACTTAGAGTACTTTGCATCTGGAATGGTTAAAAAACCTGCAAGTGCAGAAATGTGTATCGATAAGCAAAAACCCATAAAAATGTTTGAGCAATTTGATGCATGCCTGATAATTATCAGTTTTATTTAAGAAAGACAGATGTGTATATAAGACATTCTTACAACATTTAATGACTCTTTCATTGATTGATTGAATTTTTTTGAGAAAATCCTGCTAACTCCATTTTCACTCTGTGCTAGAATGAGAATGTCCACTTCCTGTGTAAAATGAGTTTTTTATTCAACTCTTCTAGTAAGAGAAAGAGGACAGAGCCTTGGCTATGTAGAACTTGCAGTGAAAGTAGGAAGGAGGTTTGATTTTCAAAATTTATCTAGAAGTAGCAAAGAAATAGGAGGAACAGATTCTTCCACATCAGCATGTGTATTTGCTGGGGGCATTAAAGTAACCTACATAATATCAAAATATCTCTGAATTTAAAGCTCATGTGAATTATGATTATAATAATAGTGATATTGGAATAAAACTTAGGTATAATGATACATGATGTTTTGATATTGCAATCTTGTTCTGCATTATATTATGAAAAATAATACTCTCTTGACCTGCTTTTTAATTTTTTTCTTTAATTTTAAAGCTTTTATTCACCTTAGTATTCCTTAGCAATAGTTTCATTACAGTAGCTTTGAATGTAGATTTTCAGCCAATTCATCTAACTTTGATTGTAATCACTTAGATTCGAGTGAGAGTTGACAAGGATCCAGAACTTGGATTTAGTATATCAGGAGGAGTTGGAGGTAGAGGAAATCCATTCAGACCAGAAGATGATGTAAGTATTCTGTACTAATGCTTCTTGAAAGCCTTCTGATCTATGATGTTTCACATGTTCAGCAGTGGGAGAAAAGAAAATACATTTATTTCCCAAACCACTACACTCCAGGACTGAAAGGGTGAAAATGGGACAAATTATATGGAAAATCAAGGTTGTAGGTGGTCACAGTGGTTGGATGACAGTATAGATGGTTATTCCAGATGAAATGTTTTTGCACAATTGTAGTTATCAGTCAGCAGATTTGAGATAGTGAATTGTGGGGTGTACAATTAGGAGTCCTCTTATAAAAGAGACACTGATTTAGCCTACAGCTCTATTTCTAGTGGTTGATAATTCATCTTGACATATACATCTGCCAAATTAAACCAAGGTGGATCATAGTTTGCCCCTCAGTAACACTTTAAAGATAATTCTGAATATTTAACATCAAAAAAGGAAGGCTGTCTGAAAAGCCAGAGACCTATAGAATAGTGCTGCACTCCCTTCTACTTAGGATGGAAAATTGAAAAAATGTTTTGAATTACATCTGTTTGATGCCATCCTGTTATTCATAAATAAATTGTCAAAAATATTTCCACTTCTTTTTTTTTCAAGGGCATATTTGTAACCAGAGTGCAACCAGATGGACCAGCATCTAAGCTGTTACAGCCAGGGGATAAAATAATTCAGGTATTGTAATGATTTAATTAACTGCCTGTGTAATATGCCAATTTGTTTTCAGTTTGCACCTAAGAGCAGAGTGTTTAATTTTTATATAGATTACCTATCTTTTCTTGATTTATTCTTACATTCTGGGATGAAGCTTTTCATTTTCTACCACCTAACACACCAATAAGTGACTCAGACTGCAGCACAGTGGATCAGGTTTTCAAATTCGGGGTGTTTTTCATACCTCTAAAGACAAAAAAAAAAAAAAGTGACGAAAGATGTCATTTGAAATGGAACAGGAGCATTTCATTAGGCCGTGCTTTCATTCAGTTACTGCATTTGTGGTCATTCACATGCAGTGTTGTGAACAATGTGTTGTCTGAACACCAGCAGCTGCCCCTGACAGCCGCTCTGCACAGTTGCTCTCTCCTGTTACATCCTTCTCCGTGCTGCAGCTCCTGCCAGCCTTTGCTGCCTCTCCCCCACGGGCAGGCCAGATATGCAGGAGCACTGGCCAGAGCTGCCCCTTTGCTGGCTGGTGTCTGGCTGGTCACAGCATGCACCTCCTGGCTGCCCATCTGCTGCTGGCCAGCAAAGTCAGGCATTTCAGGAGCCATGGCTTCTGGGCTGCAAGCTGTGCTGTTCTTTTCTCTAGGAAGTCTGCACCTATCAGACCTTTTCTGTATCAGATTTGTTGGAAGTTGTCTAATGAGCTCATAAGCTATTTGGGGGAGGGGTCAGGGAAATGAATAGGATGTTCATAGTGCCTTACTTTCTTAACCAAAATGGACTAGTGGGACATTTGAACATGGTTCTAGCTAACCTTAAATTGCAGAGCTTATTAAAAATAATTACCCACCGTATCATGAAAATGTTAATGGAGTCGACTCTGCTGTATTCCAGTTTTCTAAAAACAGAACAAACAAAAAGCTCAAAACTAAAATCTTCCACCCCCACGAATATCTTTATTAAACCACAACATCCTGTGAACCGTATTCTTAAAAAAAAGCCAAATTGAAAACTCAGTCTAATTCTTCAAATCAAAGATAGAGCCAAAAGGCACACAAGAAAACTGAACTGAGACTAAGTTGTTCCAACTAAAATATGGTTTGTTCTTGAGCATGGTGCCTCTTCTCTTCACTAGGGTGAGGTCCTAGTTCTCTTACTGATACAAGCATGGTAGTAACCCAACACCCAAGGTTACCAACACATGCAGGAACAGGAAGCAAGTTAAACCTTTGAAAAAAACTGTGGCACATTTGTTATGTATTTGTAAAGTGGAACATACCTGAAAGGGAACTTCTGTTTCAATGGTTTATTCCTGTCTTTATAAATGCCATGCAGACAAAATCAAATTCCTTAACGAAGGTGGTTTTTTTTAATGTTGGGACTGCTTGGATTTTGCTTATTGTTTAATAAGGTTTTCAGTTTGAAAAAGAGCTCAAGGATAAGTTGCATTTCCATGCTTAGACAATCAGAAGCCCCTTTATTTCTCATAAAAAAGAGTATTTTTTCAATGTAACAGCACATTCTTTTTTAGCTGTGATAGTCTCAGTGATGATGCAATGACAGTCCCACTCCGTCATGTTGCCACTCAGACTTCTGTGGATTTTTAAATGAATATTATCTCTTCCAAAATGCCTTTGCTATGCTTGATTCTGCAATTTCCTCTGTAAAACATTCAATAGGTGTGCATATTATAATGCATGTCTAATACATATGTCTAATAAAAATATTCTGCATGACTAGTGACTAGATAATTGAAAGTAAGACTGGACTATGACATTCTGTACAAAATATGATTTGGAAAGGTTGTTGCCACTTTTGCTCTCTGAACAGCTTACATTAATCTGCCTCTGCAACTCAAGAAAGATCTGAAAACAACTGGTTTTCTAACCAAGGGTTCAGCTGTTAACAACAGTGAGTGTTCAGTGATGAGATAAGAACTAACTTTCAAAATATCACAGCTAAGGCACAGAGAGCACATCCAGTTCTCTGCCACCACATAAGTAGCTCAGGAAAAAAGGTTGGATGCACAACTGGAAGCTGTAACAGTTTACATGGACAAATTTGTCCTTCTGCAATGTTTTGCTGACCATGATCTTGCAGTAGTACACTCTGAGAAGTTAAGCCATAGCCATGTTTTCCCTGTTTTTGCAGGCCACTTGGGCCTGTGTTTGCCAAGACAAACTTTTCCAAGAATAACAATATTGTTCAGTTACATGCAAGTACAAGTTGGGGATTATATGAGAGTCTAACACAAGAAAATGGCTCCCAGTGCCATTAATGTTTTTGTCAGAAGACTCAATAGTTTTAATTTGTCACAGATGCCATTTCTAATATTCTGATATTTAAAATGTGTCATTTGTAGTACATGGGGTTTTTTTTGGTGTGGCTGTATTACAGCTGATGAATTAGATGTCTGATGTTAATAGCTTTAAGTTCAGTTTTCTTTTGGTTATTTGCAATATTCTTCCAAGGCTGATATATTGGTTTAGTTTTTTGTAGCATGCAGGTACAAATACGAGTAATCTGCAGTGTTTTATTCTCCACATTCATATAGAAACCTTAAGGCTTAAATAAACTTACTTGAAACAATTAAACGTCTTTTATTAACATGGAAAAAAAAGACTGTCATTTTCAATTTTAAATATTCCTTTTTAGGCTAATGGATACAGCTTCATCAATATTGATCACGGACAAGCAGTATCGTTGCTAAAGACTTTTCAGAATGCAGTGGAACTCATCATTGTGCGAGAAGTTTCTTCATAAGTACCTTGGATTGTGGGGATAAACCAACAGAATTCATTGAAGGACTATGGGGAAACTGAATATTTTGCATATTTTTATACATTAAAAGAACTCAAAAAGAATTATGATCAAAATTTGTACAGGAAATACTGAACTTGTGGTTAAAGGGGGAAAAACCACTGTAGAGAACATACAGGAAATAATTTTGGAAATGCGTATGGTGAATAAACTTGTTTTTAAGCATTATAGCAATCTAAGGATCACTCCTCCAAGAACAAACCTGTGTTGTTTTTTTGTACAGATGGTAGGTTTATTTTTGGATAATTCATACACATTACTAAACTTTGTGCAAGGCTTTGCGAAGCCTCAGTTGTAGCCAATGGACAGATGGCAGGGCTGTCTGTCCTGTAGCTGTTTATTGCCTTTATTTTTATTCACCAGATATTAATGTGTTACGCTGAACCACTTCTGTAGATACGAACGGGGATATGAAGTGTTGGCTTTGCTATGTGCACATTGTATAGATGAATGGGTAGATGGAAGGTGGTGCTGGTTGGACAGAATAAAGGTCAGGTGAAACAATTATCTGCTATTTAAATCTGGAATCAGGAGAGAAGAAAAAGTGTTTAGTTCTGGAGTGTACGTCTACCAATAGAAAATGCAATAAAAGCTTACGGTGTTTTTTTTTAGGAAGACTGTAACTACAAATTTGTGATATTATACAGGATTTGTTCTTAATGTAGTCATTGAATATTCATTTGCCACATGTGATTCATGTTTAGTTCTTTTCTTGAGTACATAATTTTTTCAACTGTACTGTGGAATTGTGCCCAGAGATTTTTCTCTGCTATGGAAATCCCCAATTTTGTGGAAATGGTGATAATTTTCTCTTTATAAAAAAGACTCCATTTTAAGATGACAGATTTTAAAAATGAAACTGAAATGGCCAGTTTTTAAGATTGTTGCCTGTAATATATATTTAAACATACACAAATGATGCAGAAAAGGTTATGAAAGACATCTTGATTTTGTTTGGCCTTTGCATTGCCTTGTTAATCAAAAAGGAAACCATACGCATGGAGCTAGGTAACCAAAGCAAGTTTGTGAAACTTCGAGCAGTGATGGAGAATTGCTGTGGTGAGATGGAGAGCAAAGGGAGGGTGTACTTAACCCGCCAGTTCGTAATGAGGTTTCTTAAAGGGCTGTTCCTACAGGTAACATTAAATGTGAACTAGACACTTCAGAGTCATTAAAGGGTTTCTAATTACATTAATGTAATAGTGATTTACCACAGGCTGCCTTTGTTCCTTATTACTGTAAAAAAAGGTTCAATTATGCTTCTATTAATTTTGTTTACCAGAAACATTATCTTTCTCCTTTGTAATTGAATAGAGACTGCACAGTCTGCAGTGATAATTCATACACGGTTGTTATGGACCAGGGAAAAGTGCCATAGAAGACCGATAACTGTTTTTAATCAGGGCTAATAATTAGCCTGTCATTGGAGCAATATTCAATTATTGCAGTTCATTTTTAATTACGTACAAGTTGGTAGTTTGAGACAGGTATAAGCGCTTTTTTCAACCCAAAAAGTAAATGCTTTCAATAAAGCTAGCAAAAACACCAGCTTCCTTTAGTTTTGGAACAATGAGCTGGAAGAGAAAGGAATTATACGTAGCTAGCAGTAATAAACAGGCAGTACTTTTTTAATAAGTGAACTCCAATATTATTGCACTTCTTTCAAAGATGTTAACTATTGCTTATTGTACTGTGTATAGTTCTAATAATTTTAATTGAAACCCTTTAACAACTCTTTGTATATTTTAATTCTTTTTAGTTGATTTTCAGTAATATTTACATAGAAATGATTTTTTGGATATATTAGCAGAAATGTGCTGTATTTTGATAAAATTCACTTATTTTCTGTGTGCTGTTAATCTTAAAGAATGAGAAACATAGCTATATAATGGCAGGCTTCAGTGTTTAGTTGTTATTTAGTTTCTATTTTTTTATTGAAAATGCAAAATGTTCACATCACATGTTCATTACTTTTAATCATGTTATTTTTATCACACACTGCCTTTTAATGGGGATACATACAGACAAGTCCTAAATGACCTTGGTCTTCTATAAAACCTGTATCTTTGAGAAGGGAAAAGTCCAAAAAGCAGAACTGATTCTTTACTGATCTTGGACTGACTTTGTATACATTTTGCAGTACATTTAAATATATCACTGAGAAATTATACTGTATTGTATTTTGCTTTAATGGTAACAGAAGTTTTAAATGTTGTTGTGTCACTTAATTTTCAGATTTATGTATCACAGAAAAATTCTACCAAAAACTGTTTGGCTGGTAGAACTATATAAGTAGAGATTTATAGCAAGAAGTTTAGTACTTCTTGTGGAAATACTTGGCCAAAGCTTGTCTTCCGTCAGTTAGCAAATTAATCGTCTAATAAAACATGAATTATGCTGATTTTACTCACTAAATGTTTGAGTTTTCAGTGAATTGAAATGTGTTTGTTTTGTCAGTGTCAGTGTGTGAAGGTAAATATGTCAGACTAAATGATTTTGTGAGGAGTGGGAGAAAGAAGTCTCCTGAACTAGTCCAGCCAGGATTCAACAGGAGGAGAGACAATATCAGCACTTTTCATTTTGAATGCATTGTAAACTACATTTTGAATAGAATAAAATCCATCAGCAGCCTGAGTTACTCAGCATGGCAGTGAATTGATACAAACTGTGTTAATTCTTTCTATTCTTAATAGTTCATTAAAGAATCAGTTCAACTGATGTAATGAAAAGATGAAGTCTCCCATGTATTTATTATGTAAATATTTTTTTAGTTTCTTTTTTTGGATGAGTTAAAAAAAAAGTGTATATACTTGAAAGCATTCTATGAACACAGACATAGCAATAAGCAACACACAGAATCAAACATCCATTATTATTTTGGTTTTGTTTAGAAATATTCCCTTGTCAACAGCTATGTAATGTTTCTATTGATCAGCATTTATTCAACATTCCAAATTTTTGTACATAATAAGACTGTTTCTGAGGTAACACATGGAGAATAGATAATAAAGTAATGCTCTTTAAAGCTGTGTGAAATTGACTTATTTAAGTTTTAGGAAATTCTCCATAACACTATTTTATTCATCTACAGTTTCTGTAGACCACACCGGTCTGTTCTACGTGATTTCATTGCAAGTCTGGGTTCTTCACAACAAATAATTCTTTTGTGAATAATCCCATGTGGTGGTTGACCTTGCCTTGATGCCAGGTACTCACCAAGCTGCTCTATCATTCCACCCTCCTCAGCTGCACAGGAGAGGAAATAAGATGGAAAACAACTTGCAGGTTTAAATAAGGCAGTTTACTAAAGCAAAACACAAAGGTTACACACATACAAGCAAAGACAAAATAAATAATTTTATTTTCTATTTCTTATCAGCAAGTGATGTCCAGCCACTTCCAGAAAGCAGGGCATCAGCACTGGTAGCAGCTGCAGCAAAAGGTAAACACTAAAAAACAAATGCCCCACCTTCATCTTCCTCTTCTTAGCTTTTCTATCTGAGCTGACAGCATATGGTATGAAACAGGCTACCCTCTGGTCTGTTTGGGCCAGCTGGCCTATTTGTGTCCCCTTCCAAGGTCTTGCTCACCCCCAGCCTGTTGATGGGGGGGTCAGAATGTTGGGAAGACAGTCTGGTGCTGTGCCAGTGCTGTACAGCAGAAGCCAAACACTGGTGTGTTATCAACACCTGTGTAGCTACCAGTGCAAAGCACAGCTCTGTGAGGGCTGCTGTAAGGAAAAGTAACTTCATCTCAGCCAGACCCAATGCATCCCAGTCTTGCAATGAAATCAGATAGGGCAGTGAGTGGCTGCTGTCACGAAGAAGACTTTAGTTGCAAGTTTAGTAGTTTTCATAGGCAGAGAGAGATGCCTGTAGGGTTAAAATTAAGAGTATGCTGAAAGCACACCAAAGCGGTGTACAAAGGTCATGTGCTAAAGTCTGTGCTTCATCTAGGCACAGAATTTCATAGGAAAGCTAAATCTGGCTTTATATCCAGTTTTCATGGAAATCACAAAACAATGTAGTAACACAAATTGTTTCATTGTTTTTTCCTTGTGTATGTGGATCTGATATACCACTATTGCTATGTTCTACTTCTTCCATACAGAAACTGATTCTCACTATTAACAGGTGTCTTGGTTTAGGAAGACAGGTGTCTGCAGGGAAAGCTGGAGTTTCCCTTGGAATGGAGACTGTAAACCCTCTCCCTCCAAATTATTATAATTTTGCCATTAAGGGCTTTCAGGCAAATATTTGGGAATAGGAATAAAGTTCTTTACTAGGAATATTAAAAATACAAATGTAGTAATACAAAAAA